>CABHPP010123486.1:0-21073 GCA_902168425.1 Peromyscus attwateri | reverse complement strand
GAGAGAGAGAGAGAGAGAGAGAGAGAGAGAGAGAGAGCCTGCTGGGTCAATTTAGCATTGTTTATATATGTGTTATGGCCAACTGCTAGGGACTGGAGACTCTATCGGGGAGCTTGTCCCTGGGGAAGACCGAGTCTCCCTCTCTCAGCAGTTGTGAACTGCCTACAGCTCTTCATATAGGAGTAGGGCCTTGTGCGAGTTCCCTCATCTACATTGGCATGTCAATTGATGTTGTCATTATTCAGATCTTCTTTAGATGGCCGCAGGTACAGCTCCCCTGTCAAATATAGAAAACTCAACCCCACAGTAGACATCCTTGTCCTCTGGCTCTTGGAATTTGACAATGTTCTATGAACTTTATGTGGGGGGCTAGAGTCATAGATGAATCAACTGGGGCTGGGCACTCCACAGAGTTGGTTTTTGTTTTTTTAAAATTTTGAATAGTTTTGGGTTTCTGTTATGGTTTTAGTCTACTTCAGAGTAAGAAGAGAGAGTTTTGGGTTTTTTTGGGGGGGAGGTATGAGGGGCATATGCTGTCACCCTTATCCGTGAGTATAAGGATAAATATTTTGAATGAAGCTGGGAGTTATACTGGTTTAGGAAAGTGGTGGTTATAGATTCTCCTCCGAGATCCATGAGCTCATCAGCATTGCTTCCTTAGCTCTGTGGTTCTGTTAGCCGCCTGTTGTGTCTCTTCCCAGTTTTTGAACATTGGATGTCAATCATTTAATGTACAGAATATTAGGGATTATTTGTGTATTGTGAATTCTTTGTTGACTCTCCATTACAAACAGTTTCGAAAAGTCTGCTTTCAACAGACAAATCCCACTGAAAGTGAGCTCATGCTGAGTCACTTCCACAGAAGTTAATGCCTGAAATCAATTCTGTTCTTTAGTGGTGGAATTGGACTGTAGGATTTATTGAGCAATGAAGAAGGGAGGGAGAAGGAAAAACAGAACTGGCCCAAGCAATACATTTCAGGTTGAGGAAAAAAACAGCTGATGTGTTGCTCTGGAGGAAAAGATTTGAGGTTGTCACAGCAGCATGGCTCAGCACATACCCAGTGAGTCGTGGCTGTTGGTGGCGGGAAGGCTGTTGTTAAATATGAGTTAGATGTGAATTAGTGCAAAGGCTGATACAAAATAAAACGTGTCATTGGTTTTGACCCAGAAAAAACTTAAAACTTCAGAATTCAGAGAAGACTGGGACTTGTCTAGTCTCATCCTCCTCATTTTGAAAAGGACAGCTTTTGAATCAAAATAAAATGAGTCACACAATGCTACAAAACCACATCTCTATTTGAAAGACCATTGTACTTTTCTCTGGGTCTGAAAAAAAAAGGAGAAAAATATATGTACAGTATCTTGATGGACAATGCATGCTATTCAGCAGGGAGGTGTAGCACCCAGTTTTGTCTTCAAGGAACTTTCCATTTAATTAGGAGGTAATATACTCCTTCAGAATAGTTTTGAGAACAATCCAAGGACCCCCTTTTTCAAGTGAAAAAAAAAAAACCAGAAAATTTGAGTTAGTACAAAGAACTCTGGCAGCAATGAACTTTCTTGGGGTTGGACAAAGTAATCGCAGGTTTGCACATCAGGGTCTTAGTTTCAAAGCTAACCATATTACTCCTTTTCAAAGGTTGAAATACATACTAGCTTTCTGCTTCCCTCTATTTTCAAAGACCTGCCCTAGATGTGGGAGTTGCAGATACTTCAGCAGGAATGAGTGCTCAATAAGCATTTGCCCACTGATGGATGGACTGAGTCGAGAATAGCAGGGGGAGAAAGCTGCACTAGACTTCGCCCATTCCCCAGAGCTGCGAGTACAGGAGACTCCATCCCGGAATCTGCAAGAGACAAGGATCTGCTGAGACAGGTCATTTTTCAAGGGGCATCAATGTCGCAGGTCAGCACTCAATGAATATACCTGGTAATGATAGCAGGATTGCAGGATGAGCAAATACTCCTTCTAAAGAATAAGCAATAAGAACGGTTATCTGTATACTGCCTCATTTCTTATCATCATAAGAAGTGCTGCTTATGGAGCAAATTCTGATCTGGGCAGAGTTCTAAGATAATTTACGTATAGAATAAGGCATTCACAGATTTTCCTTAATCATTCTAGAAATGCCCTGTGTTTTACACAGGATAAATAATAACACACAACAGGTAAACGAAGGAAATAAGACATTTATATGATGTATGGGTGTGGGGGTGTGCAATATGAAGGCAGATAAGGCTGTATCTCAATACTAAACGTTATTTTTTTCACAGTCTATTCAATTTAATACTCAGTTGACCTGAGGTATGAGGGAATCGCATTGTCATTTCCAAGAGCAGAAAGGGAAACTGAGGCTCACAATGTTTACGAACAAGTTTCTGAAAGGCTTGGAGTAATCTCAGGCTTCTACCCTCCAAGCAGCCTACTGCTCAGTTTTGTGTATTAGTGTTGTGGCTGTTTGGCTTTTCTCATCCATACCTTACTGGTGTATATAATTTCTGTATTCATGGCCAGTGGCATAGAGTTTCAAACAGGAAAGAATGGTGTGGTTGGGAATCTGCTATGTCATTAGGATTAGTTAAAGAAAAGGAAGATGTTTCGAGTTAAGAGGGGTCAGTCATTGTGCCCACTATATGATGGGTTAGCTCTGCCTGTCACATGACCTCTTGGAAATTATCTTTCTAAATATCCCAAGGAGAAATGAAAGGAAACTGGAAAGAACGTTGAGGAGAAGCCAGATGTACCACGTGTTGGCTCATGGGAGGACACAGGAATGAGGATGCTGTACTTCTGCTCTGGAGAAGAGTCTTTCAATAGGGAGGGGTGCTCTGTTCCACCACCTGCTGATCCCCTGCCCCCAGTTGCTCAGAGGTCCCCAAGGTGCTGCTTTCTTCTTATCTCACCCTTTGACAAGCACCTATGTTCTCTCCCCCTCTCTCACAGCCTTGCATCCTTTGGTCATCTGTGCTGAGATGTGACCCTTTAAGGGTCCATAGGTTAAAGGCCTGGTCTCCAGGGTGGCCCTACCCAGATGCAGTGGATGCTTTAGGGGCCCAAAGCAATAGGTCCACTCAGACTGAAGCCTCCAAAAATGTGAGCCTTTCGTGTTCTCCTTTATTTTTGTTTTTAATTTTCCTTTCAAATTTCCTTTCTCATTGTCCCTTTTTGATTTTCTGAGACATTCTCTCACTCTCTAATCCAGGCTGGCCTGCAAATCACCATGCAGTCCAGGATGGCCTTCGGCGCATGACAATCCTGGTGTTTCAACCTCTCTAGTTAGTCCTGGGATTACAGATGCGAGCCACCATCCAGCTACTCTTTTTTCCTTTAAGTTTGTTGCTTCAGGTATTTTGCTCTGATGATGTAAAACTAATATAGGCTAATCAAGCAGCTAGCACCAAGACATCGCTGAGCAGAGGCTACCCTCGAGGCTCCTATGATGCAGGAGAGGCTGTGCGGCATTGAAGAGCGCGGCCCAGGAAAATGTTAGCATCTCAACCTCTTTACATTCTGTGACTTTTGGCAAGACATTCCATTTCCATGTCCACTACCGTGAGGCTAACAGTTTCGAAGTGTTAGTGTATTCAGGCATTTTATAAATGCTAAGGCAATGACGGGATAATGACAGGGATTACACAAGATGACATTTACAGAGTGATCCTAAATAGCTGACTCAGCATCTTTGTGTGTCAAGGGCATCTGGGAACAGAAACACACTGAAGAAAATAAGCTGGCTGTGAGGCAGGCTCTTGAGAGAGCAACTCCCATTCATAAAGGTGGTGCCTGGTGTTCCACTCAGGACTCCAGTCCCTGATCTAACAAGACTTTGACAGTGTCTGGGAAACAAGCCCCCTACACCCCAGAAGTGAAACCACAAAAGGCTTATCTTCTAGATGTTTTGAGAAAGAAAAGAAGGCAGAGCCATCCAGTGATTACACGGGGTGAGAATTGAAACTGAAGGACTCCCTTCTGCCTCACTGAAGGATGCCTTGGTCAGAGACCACATTTTATCTCTCTCACATTCACATGAAGCATGTGATGGTGTTTTTGCAGGCACTTGGTGCTGCATAGATAAGCATTGTTCTCCGTCTATAGAATGGCTATCAGCTTGAACCTACTAGAGTTAAACAGGGAAAGAATATATATATATACATATATATATATATACATATATATATATGTATATATATATACTCATTTTTCTTCCTGCCAGGTGCTACCAATCATGTTTTAGACAGAGGGGAGGAAAAGAAAGGAAATAGGAAGCAAGATTCCTACCTTAGGGCCCCAGTGCCTTACTTCCAGGCCACGAGGTCCTGCTATGTGAAAATTCATATTTGTCTCCGGTGAAAGAATTACTGCAAATTCCTACCCTAAAAACAAAAACACTTGGCTCTACCTTTAAGCTTTTTCTAGCCCTCAAGACGGCTGTATGCACGGCCAGGAGTGACTGTTCAGAAAACAGCCCCCTTCTGTGTAATTCAAGTCAGCCATGTTCAGAGAAGCAATGCTTAGCCCCAGAAAATCCTGGTTCACAGTGCGGGTCCTACCCTGCAGTAATACTGGCATCAAACCCCTACACCACCCCACCCTTGGCCACCTTGGAGTCTCAGTTTCTCAACTTGTCAAATGAGGAAGGTTGGTACAATGACCTTTAAGGGCCTTTCCATCTTTAAAATTGAATGATTTCTAAAAGGCTAAATAAAACAAAATGCCAGAGTTTGATAAATTCATCAAAAAGAAAAACTTCAACTCATTATTAGACACAGCATTGGAGGGAAGCCAGCCAAATTCTGATACAGCCCTTGCTTGCAAGGCAATCTATTCACCCACTTCTCGCCTGCTGTTCTGGCCTTGGTTCCACTGGTAGCTTATAGAGCTCAGGAGACAACAGGCCTGCAACACAGGGATGAGAAGACAGGCGAACAAAAGCACTAGGGGTACCTGTTTGCTGGATGGCTCAGTGGCCAAGCCTCATTCCTCCTGGAAATTGCAGGGGACTGTAGGAAAATAGCGCATCTTTCCCCACCGGCAGCCATTCTGGGTGGAGGGTGGACCACATTCACCTGAGATGCAGAGTATGAGAGGAGGGGATTTTGTTGTACACATGGACAGGGCTCTTCTCCTTTGTCTTTGACTGTGAGGCCTTGAACAAACCGTATCTTCCTTTACAGAAGCCTTATTTCTATATCCTCAGTGCTGACATGGACCTGGGCTGTCTGCCTACTTCAGCAGCATCATTTTGTATGCTTGAAAGTCCTTGGGGGCTAAAGCATCATCCTAATGTGACCTCTTGCCACCCCTGATAGCACAGACATAGTTGAGGCTTTGACCAACCTGTACTCACGTAGCCACTTCAATGATGCTGGCACAGTTTCCATGTGGTCAGAACACCCTGCACCTGGCAGGACCTGAAGATAAGCTGAAGATCCTTCTCCCCTAGGCTGCCTTGGGGGCAGTGGTTGGAGCTCGGAACTCCTAGGGTGAAAGGCTAACTAAGCAATATTATTTACTTCCTAAAACAGCTTGGCACAGTTGCCCGAGTGGCTGACCCTGGCACATGGGTTTTCTCTCCCTTGCAGTTCAGTGAGGGGAAACTATCAAGGCAGGTCAGGCCATTATGTTACGGGGGAGACAAAAAGAGACAATATTTGTCTTGGAGATCTTTTTGCCTTCCCCTCACACTGCAGGTAGCATCATGAGAATCTCAATTCATCAGGATGAATGTATATGAGAAGTACATGAGGATGCTGTAGTTCTGTTCTGGAGAAGAGTCCTTCAATGGGGAGGGGCTCTCTGTTCCACCACCTGCTGATCCCCTGCCCCCCCCCCCGCAGTTGTTCAGAGCTCCCCAAGGTGCTGCTTTCTTCTTATCTTGCCTTTTGAAAGCACCTATGTTCTCTCCCCTTCTCTCAGAGACTTGCATCCTTTGGTCATCTGTGCCATCTCAATTCATCAAAAGGGGCACCCCACTCCTCCTTGGGCATGAGTCAGTTGCCTCCCCAGGGATGAAGCTCCATTAAAACTGGGAATGACATGGCTCTCCCAAGCTGATGCCTTCTGTCTAGCTGATACAACAGTACACATTTACTCTGGGGTTCATGAGAACTGGTGCAGCTGGGGTGCTCTGAGAAATGCTCAAAAGCTAGGCAGCCAGGCCACTATTTTGAACTATAGCTTAGTGACCCACACTGAGGTCAGCTGAACTAGTTATTCCAGAATGAGCCTAACTGTTAGAGATTCTGGTAACTCTGGGAAGGAACCCAAAGGGTAACCACCTTGACTGTGAGGGTCTGGTAGGCTGTCATTCCTTGCTGATGTCAGCCCACCCACTGGTCTCTATCTGAGATTTCATTTTAGACTTGGTGCTCATGAGCACCTCTCTATGATGGGTGAACATTTCACACCACTAAGATAAATGACCTTCTGATTCTTCTTGTCACCAGGGGAGAAGCATACAGCAAGCTGACTAACTCTCTATATGCCCCATACCTATAAATCTGAAGCCCATGGACTTCTGCCATTGAAGATGGTCAGTATCTGAGTGCATGAGCTGGCAAGATGGTTCAGTAGGCAAAATTCACAAGCATGGACACCTGAGTCCAATCCCAAACACCCACTTAAAAAGCCAGAATGTCAGTGTTCAGCTGTGATCCCAGCCTGAAAAGATCAGAGACAGGCAGATTCCTGGAGCTCACCAGCTTGCTAACTAAAACAACAAGTTCCAGGTTGAGTAAGAGACCCTGCCTCAAAAAATAAAGTGGGGAGCAACTGAGAAAGATACCTTCACACACATGCATACATATATAAACATACACATACACATGCACATACACCAATGAGTATAACACACCAAAAAGCAACACACACACACACACATCAGAATTCAAATGATGTGTTACAGCACTCATATATGATCAGGTATTGTGCATTATTATGAGATCTAAGAGGACAGTTTTTCTTTCTGAGAGTTCCATGAGGCTCATCATCCCTGGTTGATTCTGCTCCATTTGTCCCCAGTGTCTGTCAACAGTCACTGCTCCTCTGTGACTAAGACACAGACTCATACTGGTTGACAATACAGAGCACTTTCCTCCTCTGTAGGCCTTCTAAGTGTTGCCCAGCTCCAGAAGGCTGATTGGCGTGATGATAATGAACCCAGTATGCATGTTGATGATCACCATGCCCAGGACAGTACCCACCAGGACAGTAACAGATATGCCACAAAGCACTGGGGCCAGTGTCTACCTCCCCATGTTACCTTTCTCTTTTTCTCACTTGGCTCTATATCTTTCGCTTCCCCAGCCTCGTACTCTACCATCCACCCATTCACATTCTCCCTCTAGAACTTTGTTATTCACTCACTCTATGTGATGATATTCACCTTGGAAACTCCTCTATGCCTGTGAGTCTCCCAGGAGTGTGGATATGTGGGTGTACCTCTAATTGTCTATAAAATAATAGTAGTGTAGACATAAAAAGAAAAACCTGATCGTGGAAAGTTGGACAGATAGCCTAAGTCCACTGGCTACGGAAGATATGGGAATTATGTATGTCTGGAAGCTTCCTTTAAACCAGAGAGAAAAGGGAAATAAGGTAGATTTAGATAATGGATAGAAGGAAAAAAAAATGTGATTAGGCAAAGTTCCCTAGAAGAACAGAACCAAAAGGGGAAAGTGTGTGCGTTTGTGTGTGTGTGTGTGTGTGTGTGTGTGTGTGTGTGTGTGTGTGTGTGATTTTTTAAGGAAGATTTGCTGCATTCCCTTATAGGACAGGAGCCTAAGAAGTCCAGCAATGGTTATCTGCATGCCATTTTCTATCTAGGGAGCAGGACAATTATAATCTGTCTTCCTTCCTTCTCCACTCTCACCTGGGTAGTTTTCTCATGTAAGGGCCCTACCCCTATTCCGAACAAAATACCTCTCTCTACTAGTTTCTCTCCCACATGCTAGACTTCTCTGAAGAAAAAATTATCCACACAAACTTAGGTGTGTTTTGTCAATCCTAGACAGGTAATTTGACTACTCACACCAACCATCACACATTGCATATTCCAGAGAAGAAAAAGTCACCTTTCTCCACAATGGGTACCAATGACTAAGTGGAATGTATCTTCAGAAGCATTGTAAGGAGAAAAAGGAGTCTAGTGCACAGTGTCTGGCATTGAGACAGTGGATCATGGAATCATAGAGGAAAACCTGGGAGCAGGCTGCTGATAGGACAGGTGACTGAGGCTTGGGGGTGTCACCAGCCTGGTCCCCCATGCTGAGGAAAGGTGAGGAACATGACCAGGTCAGATCTAACTGAAATGGCTGTGGGAGTTACTGAGCTGCTCCCAGGGAAGTGGACTGGATTTCTATTTCTTGTTTGCACTGTTAAAACGTTCCTTTAATGTGAAAGCCTTTCTGTTAAATGGAGGGGAAAGAGAACTCTACAACAAGTAGAGCTGTAAAACAAAGAGAACAAAAGGAGGAGGCTGCTGAAATGGGTTTGTTGCTATAGATATACGGAGACAGAGAGTGGGGCTGATGGATGGATGGAGACAGCACTTGTAGCTCAGAGGCTGAAAACAGGCAAAAGGAGACAGTGAGCAGAAAGAGGAAAGGCACTTGTCTCCAGAACTTCCGCTGGGAGTCAGAGCAAATAGCTCAAAATAAAATAGCCAGGTCAGATGTCACTTACAGGCGAAGAGTTGAGGGAAGGTACACCAAGAATAAGGCAAAATTGGAAAGGACTTTCGGCTCATCCCATTTAATGGGCATGCTCCCTGGGGTTGGCTCCAACAACTGCAGACAGCAAGGACAATCCAGAGGAAGACAGGACCATCTCCAAGCACAGGATGGGAAATCAGAGAATGTTTTAGTAAAATAAACCCAACACAACTCTCCATGTTCAGTCTATCTCACTGAATGCACTCATGGTCACACATGTGCACACACATACACACACACACATTCACAATGTAAGAAATAAGCTACAATAGCAAAGGACACTCAAACGTGAACCTGTCTTGCTATAGGTAGGGAGAAGAATAAATTTTGTGGGGGAACCAATAAAATGAAGCCACGCTCCTACAGGAATGGGATCAGTTAGCGCATCAAAGGTGACCTATAGCCACAGAAGGCCTATAAATTCCAGTCTTTATAGAGTATTCATTCCTGCTGCAGGTAATTAAATTGTGGGGGCATGTCTCGTAAACTCTAGAGGCTTCGCCGTAAAGTCCTCAGGCTACTAAAGATTCAACCAGAAGCCCACGGCAGACTGAGGGAGCCATCGCCATCCTGAGCCTGCTGAATGGCCCCATTCAGTCACATCCCAATGCCAGTTATAATTTATACAAAGGCCACCCTATGGTGTCCACGTAGGCAACTGGAAGAGAAGACACTTCAGTTTCTAGAAGCTGGTGTTTGGGATGGAAAGAGACTGTCCAGCTTCCAGTCTTCTCTCTTTTACTGTTCTGAAAATCAAATTCACCTGCCCAACACACAGCTCTGTGCTCAGATCAACCTTAGTCTTGATTTAAACAGAACATGAGACTCCGTATAGTATCAAACACCTGTGATCCTGTCACTCTGGCAGCAGAGGCAGGGAGTGCAGCAATTCAAGAATAGTCTCAGAAACACACACAGCAAACCTGTGTGTGTGAAGGTGAGGGGTGCAGTGAGAAAGAGAATGAGAGAGAGAACTTGGTCAATCGCTACCACCTCTGAGCTCACAGTGCTCCTGCTAAAGCACGTGTTTGTCCTAGAAGCAGCTTTCCCCAGTTGTCACTTCCCCCCGTGTATCATTTGCTCTCCTCCTTCACTGGATAGAACCAGTTTCTCTTGTGGGAGTCCAAACCTGACTGTTCTCATCTTATCATTGTTGCTAGCTAAGTGTCTCTCCAGTCAACTTTCCACTCCAGGAGCACCGGTCCTCTCAGCTGCAGCCCCCCATCTGGCACCTACAATATAAAAGGAATGGCTAGGTGTCTGTGAAATGACGGTGTCAGGACCCAGACAAACCTAGAGCTCATGTGCCTTCCGGATCAGGCAAGTCTTCCCACAGCATGCCCGGAGAAGAAGTAGAGGGCATAGGTCAGATGTCTCCTCTGTTTATGCACTACCCAGCATGTACAGGCCAGCCATTCTGCTTGAGGCCCATCAGGGCAGAGGCCAAATTTTCCAGCCCATTGTTTCTTCCACCAGCTCTGCCTAGGAGAAAGCCAGATTGCCCAGGCCACCTCTCTCCAGCCTGCTGATGAGCCATTTCCAAACAGCTCTTGCTAGGGTCAGTCACTTCTCCTTCTCCCTTCTCCTGTCCTGGTAACAGCTCATTGCTCCTGTGACCCTGCTAGGCTGTGTTGCACCACTCTCTGAGACACTATGCATTTCACTGCTTTGTTTCCCTTCCTTTCCCTTCTCCTAGAAGGCAGGCTTTGTTTTCGTCCTTTCATTTAATGCCTTATCCTGTTCTATGGGAGGAGTCTAAGTGGGTGATGGTGAACGAATGGATGAGAATATGCCGATGTTTCACAGACTTGAAGGTCACTATTTCTTCCTGGATTAGACCTGAAACCCCATCCCCCATTGCCATGTACCATAGGCACCAGGTCAGAGGATTTGCATGTATCAGACAGACAGCTAACAGTTCACTTTTAGGTTCCCACCACTGGTCCATGTTAACCTCAGTTCCCAGCTTCCAATTCTTTAGGCTGTTCCAGGATGGAATTAGCTCCCACTGCTCAGTGCTTTGGGCCTGGGTGGGGATCTCCCTATTCTTATCTCATATCATATTCTGGGAGGGGGGCAGTCCAAAGATAGGCAAGGCCTCAGCGTGGTTTAGCCCCAAATCCTTCCTATCCAAATGCGTGGACTTCTCTGAATGACTTTCTTCAACAGCTTTCTTGGGGAAAGGTAGATGGAAAGATCACTGAACAAATGAATAGAAACTCATGTGCATTTGAGCTCTGCATTTCCACACACACTGTTTCCTGGATGCTTCTCCATCTAAAATTCAGATAAGACCTATCAGATATCTTGTTGAAATCACACAGCAAGGAAAGAGTAGAGTTCAAGTCCAGATTCCCTGGACTGTGCAGGGCAGAATCTTTCTAAAGGAGTTGTCTTGATAGAGAAATCCAGAGCAATAGGAGGAAGGTTTATTGCATATAAATTGCATTTACCTTGAGGCCTAATTTGCATATGACTTACAATGTGAAAATGTAGATAGTCTATTAGACTGGAGAGACTCTAGCTGAAGTGGTATGGATATGACTCCCAAGAATCCCAAGAACAGACAAGGAATAGAGACATACTTCTAGAGCCAGAAGGACCCAGGACTGGAGAGGGAAATGGTCCCATCCAGAGTTTCAGAAATATTAATGAGACCAATGCATCTGGGTGCTGACCTCCTACGTCTGCTTTTAATAGCCTTGACATGGCAGAGGTAGATGAGTTGTTCTTGACCAGCACACCAGATATGGGATTCATAGATACAACCAAAATCTGCCAAGACCGTGGATGCCCAGAACCTACTGGCATCCAGCATGGATTCAAGGACAGGAGGGTGGTAATGGGTAACACATGACAGAGGCAGAGGAGGGATAACATGAATGGCATCCTGGACTCCACCCTGAATCCAGACCAGCCCTTTCTCCTCTTCATTCTAAACCATACCCCACTTTCCATGGGGAATCGCTGTCATTGCAACAGATGCTTCCAAAGACCACACCACACTGACCTCTCTTAGCTCCCCCAGCAAAACCACAAATCAGGAAGCCTCTTGGGGAGCCATCCTCAGGATGAGACATTTATGGCCTTGCTCCAGAAATCCAACTCTCAGTCAGTTTCTGCCTCATAAGCAGACCTGCCCACGTAGAACCTAGCTATCGGAGCAGCTGATTTACGCCTTTAATACCGCCAGCTTCATTTAGCCAGTCTGAAAAACACATTCCGGCGCGTGAAGCTGGAGGTTTTCTTTCCTCATCCATACTCACTAGGCATTAATTTTCACTGTGGTTTTTGTTTTTTTGCTATTGTTTTCAACACTCCTTTCTGAACAGGTCTATTCTTCTGCCTCAGACAATGTGAATACTGGCCAGAATGGCCACAGGCTTCTCTGATGCCTTCATCTGCAGGAAAGAGAACCAACTGGTAGGTGGATACACTCTGGTGACAGAAGGTTAGGGATGCTTTCTGAGACATCAAAATTCCCCACAAAAGACACCACACGCAGAATAGCAATTACCTCCCATCCATACAGAGCCAGATGGAATTGATAGCACCCAAAACATCCCCACCCACTCCATTTATCCAATCAACCCGCATTCACACGTGTACAGCAAAGCTCCTGAAAATACTTAAAAAGGTCTCCCTTTTGCCGTCATGGCTGCCAGGTAGTGAAGTCTCAACAGGAGAGTTTCTTATGAGATAGAAGAGCAAGACAGTGAAAGATTTTGTAGATTTCTTTCTTATCCCAAGATATCTTTAATCATTTCCCTCAGCAACAGGCTGAAGAAAGACATACTTGATGGCTTGCAAGCCCTATTATCTCTCCAGGTCCCCTGGGGCTTTGTTCATTTTCTTTTCATGGATTCTCCAGGAGTTATATATCAAACCACGCACTCTTCACGTTCTCCTGGGTTTCGCACTCTCGATTTGTTTTATCTTGCTCTTCCCTGTGTTTTTTTCTTCTTGTTTTGCTCTTCCTTTTTTACTTCCCCTTTTCCTCATCGTTCTTTTCACGAGATCTTGTCATCACCTTTCTCCGTTCAACCAACACAGGCATGCTTGACCCCTAGGAAGTGCCCCTCTCCATCCCATCCATGCTGTGGCATCCCATCCATGCCATGAAATCGTATGCTGTGACATTCTGTGCTGACTGGAACCGGCAATACTTGGTGGGCAGCTGTGAACCTTGCTATATATTTGATCAGGAACCTTCAGCTTACTGTCTCATCACAAATAAGAGGACGCTCTATCTTTGCAAGTCTGCAACTTCTTCAGGATGGCATATCACAGTCCCAGTCCTAAACAAGGCCTAAAGACTTTTCACTTTGGCCTCTTGCTCACTTGGTCGTGTTGGGAAACCAGTAGGGTGAGATGGACCTAGGATCCCTGGGTGGAGCTTCCAAGGACATTAAGGGCTGTGAGAGATCTGAGGGTAGCAGAAGAGGACATTCACAGACAGGGACAGGCAATCTATGGAGTTAAGAGACAATTTAAGTCAGGCCATTCATTCCTGCGTTCCTGGATGCTTGAAGCCAGTTGTGGATAGGAAGTTCAAAGTATGAAAGTACCCTTTCTTGCCTTTCCTTCATCTCAGCATGGCCCTTTCATGGACATAGAGCACTGTGGCAGCACAGGCATTCAGAGAAGTGTATTTTCAGGGTGAGACAATTATTGTGGCAGGCAGTTCACTCTTCCATGAACCTCTGAGGACATCAAGTAACTAAGAGGATGAAAAGAAACCAAGTCGCCCCTGCTGTCCATCTCCTTCTACTCCCAGCCCTCTCTGGGATGAGGAAAGTGAAGCTGAATCGGAAAGGGTTCTTCTGTCCATAATTTAAGATGGGTTTTTCCTTTCTCCATCTCAGTTCACCTCTCTTGTAGACACAGCAGTCCTCTTATCCAATGTGTACCCCTTGCTGCTTGTCCTAGTGCCCCAATCACAATGACAAATGGTACTCAAAGGAGTCCCCGCTCAAGGCTTCCTGCTCCTAATGAGAAAAGGGAGGGCGCAGCGGGCTAGGCCTGAAGTCACCAAGGGCCATCCCCCAACCATCTTCTCCAATCACAGCATCCCAAATCCACTAAGAGCTCCTGCCGCAGCCTACAACCACGATTCTCTGGAAGCCAAGAACCCAATCAGTCTGCCTTATGAGGAAAGAATTTCAAATTACCTGTGGCCATGACAGCAGCCAGAGAGCTGGGATGTTCAAAGTGTATGGGGGGGGGGGGGGGGGGGGGGAGGGGGGGAGAGAGGGAGAGAGAGAATAAGTAAGTCAGGAGAAGGGGAAGAAAAGAATTCAGAGAGAAAAGAAAATTCCTGTGTTCTGCACATGTTACAAAGAATGGAAGTTGTGGGGACATGGATTTATTGCAATAGCGTGCGCGCGCGCGCGCACACACACACACACACACACACACACGCACACATGCGCGCGTGCGCGCACACACACACACAATCTTAGGGGCATGGTTTCCCTTGCTAATCTAGCTCTGGGGACAGGAGAAAAATGTCTTCTTCCTCCTTAACTCCCAGCTGATCACACTCCATTTCCTCTCTCCTGTTCTCTAAGACTGGCACAATTGCTGTTTTTCTCTCAAGTCAAATGAAATCCATGTAATTGAAAATGACTTCCTAAGTAAGTACCAAGAGGGAAAACCCGTGTGCACCCACATACACAGGACCTGGAGTTCAGCTTCCACATCCACCATGTGTTTTTTTGTTTTGTCTTTTTTTGAAGGGGGGGGGGGGGGATTGGTCTATTTTGCTCCCAGGAGGAAAATGTCCCTGCTTCCTCCTACTGTTTGCTTTGGCATGAAAGAGAGAGAATTATCTGGATGGAGGCTCGGCGGGGAGCTGCCTTCTGTCTGCTTTGCATGCTGCGCGATGTGAATTGATATTGTACTGATAATTTGGGGGAGGGAGGGGCGTGTGTGGGAAGAGAGGAGCCTGCATTGTGAGCATCTGTGAAAACCACTTTGCTAAGAAATGATCTTTTCCCTGCACACAATGACAAGATGTTACCCTCCGAATCTTCTCCTGGCAGTGGCTATGGCGGCAGAATGAGCATAATTTCCCGTGTCTCCATTGAGGTAGTTATTTATACTATTCCACGTTAGAGTCAAAGGCTTTTTTAAAAAAAAAAAAAAAACTTTGCCGGCTGTGGCTTTTGCAACAAAATAATTACTTTTGTGCCAAGTACTTAGGTAACAAGATAAACAAGAGGCAACATAAATGGAATGTAAATATGGAGCAAGTATCTGTAAGGGAAAGGCAATAGAGGGGTGCGAAGATCTTGCATGGGTTTGCTACTTCTAACATTGCCCCTTGAGGGGAATACTCACTCAAGCTTCTCTCTGTGCCCACCCATGAGTCTGTGATTCATTAGGGGAGGGGCTGATGCCACATCCCAGGGCAATGGGCACCACTGTCATCTGTCAGGAATAAGGATAGGCAGAAATTGGGGGTGCCCGGGAAACATGAACTCAATCCATGATGTACACAGTTGCGTGCACTATGCCCTTGTTAGAGAAAGAATGCAGTGCTGGAGATAAACCCTGGGAGTCAATTCTGTGTCATGGCTCTGGCACCATTCTCTAAGTGAACTTGAATAAGTCATTTCTCCTCTTTGGATTTCTGTGTGCTCACTTCTAATGGTAGGGTGGAGTGGGAAGAATGGCTGGATACCTCCATTCTACATGATTTCCAGGAGAATTATGACTGAACAGCAAGTAGAATCCACCAGTCTGGAGCGGGAGAATGGGGGTAGAATAGTTTCATTTCTAAGTTTCCATATTATCCCAGCCAGGCAGTTGTCAAGATAATATATATCATCAGTGACACCCTCGGCTACTACCAGAAGGTACATCTTTGGGACTGGACATTGAGTTGGAGATAGTCTTTTTAGATGGCATTGTGTTACTGGTGTTGAGAAAAAAGTGTCTGTGGTTGTTTGAATGAGATGTTCCCCCATTGGCTCCCAAATTTGAACAATTGGTGCCTAGTTGGTGGTACTGTTTTGAAAGGTGTAGGAGGTGCAGCCTTGCTGGAGGAAGGACATTGCTGTGGGATGGTCTGTATGTCAAATCTGTTGCTCTGATTGGTCAATAAATAAAACACTGATTGGGCCAGTGGCCAGGCAAGAGGAAGTATAGGCAGGACTAACAGAGAGGAGAATTAAGAAAACAGGAAGCTGAGAGAGGGAGACACTGCCAGCCGCCGCCATGACAAGAAGCATGTGAAGATGCCGGTAAGCCACGAGCCACGTGGCAAAGTATAGATTTATAGAAATGGATTAATTTAAGCTATAAGAACAGTTAGCAAGAAGCCTGCCATGGCCATACAGTTTGTAAGCAATATAAGTCTCTGTGTTTACTTGGTTGGGTCTGAGCGGCTGTGGGACTGGCGGGTGAGAGAGATTTGTCCTGACCGTGGGCCAGGCAGGAAAACTCTAGCTACAGGACGTCACGGGCAGTGGACTCTGGAGGTGTGAAGCCTTGCACCACTTCCAGTCTGCTCTCTGCTTGGTGCTTGCTACTGAGGACATGAGCATCCACCTTTCTCTTCTAGCCACCATGCTGGCCTGCTGCCATGCCTCATTCTGAAATCATACACCAAATACACTCATCCTGCTATAAGTTGTCTTCGTTGTGGTATTTTATCACAACAGAAAAGCAACTAATACAGCATGTTTTACAAGCACCAGAATGACATAATGCCATTCAAGCCCAATATAATAAATCTCCGTGTTTGGGCTTTAAGATTAGTTGACTCAGGCTGAAAGAGAAAATCCTGTCTCAACAAATAAGGAACAACAGCAACAAAAAGACTATTTTTGTGATAACTGTGGCCCCCACAATCATCAGCTGTAATGTTACACCGCACTTGCCCATGAGCTTTCCTTCATAGTGTTTCTCTTTCCGAGAGGCCCCTCCTACCTGGACAAATGCCCTACACTACAATTCTGTTCTTTGTTATTCCTGAATAAAACCTATAGCCTGGAAAACTGTCTCTATACTTTTTGTTCATTTTTGACACATAAAGCCAGCAGTAAAGAAACTTGGCTTAGTCTGGCCCTCTCTGTTGTACCCCCTTGTGGCTTTGACCTGGAACATAACCCTTCACTTTCCAGAACTTCAAATTCCCTACAGGTAAAGTGAAGACATTTTTCTACTTGGTCAGTGGTTTCAAACCAAACACTTCACAATAATTTTAAAAACTAATATCACCCAGACAACAGAACCTCTCTCCCCTTATAGTTTAAACCAGTGACACAAAAGGAGGAATGAATGAGGGGAAAATCCTTTATAAGGAGGTTTTTAATATACAGGTGGCCATATGTTTATGATAGACTGACAACCCACCTACAGGATAGACGAGGTGAAGTCTTCAGGGTGTTTTTACTCATGGCTCAAGTCCTATGGCCATCAGTGACTTGCTGTTATACAATGGTGAGCCACTTCTGACATGCTCTGGGCAGCATAATCTTTCCTTGATTTATAAGGAAGTTGTATTTCTGGAAAATACAGTCCATATTAACATGATATTTTAGAAGCAATTATGTGGTCTTTGGCCATAAAATGGAGTTAGATTATGGGACTGGGTAATGTGATAAGCTAGCTGGTTTGTGATTACAAAAAAAAATTGAGAAATCATGGAGAGGGAAGGACAGATGTGCCTTAGGAAGACTCCTCCACACAGGACAGGGACCCCAGCATTCCTGCCTCCCTCTGTCAATGCCAGCACCCTTCCCTCAGTCATTGTGATAGACATGACCTCAGGAAAACACTGACATTTTTTGGATCACAGACTAAGATATTCCCTGAAGGCTCCACTAGTCCCTGTACTGAATGTCTACCCGTGGGCTCCCTCCCCACCCCCCCGCCCCCCCCCCCACCCCCGCCACCTCTCCATACTCACTGTATCAATCAACAAATGTCTCTGGTCTCACAATCTACTCTGCCCTTCCCTGAAGCTGGAGAACAGCACAGATGCTGGTTGCCTAAGCGAGGCTGGTTGCCTAAGCGAGGCGTGGGATCTCTGAGGATCTGGACCAAGCTCCTCTTTTCCTTGCCCTGATTTCCTTCTCTTTTTATTTTCTTCACTCGTCCTTTCTGCTCTTCTCCCACCTCCTCCCTCCCTCTCTTCTTGTTCTTCCAAATGCCTCCTAAACTCTAGTCTTGAGACCAGGTGGTATTGAGGTTTTTGTTCTCAGAGACTCAAATTTAGAAGAACTAAGTGTCTTAGAAGAACACTGTTCCCAGGTCCAGCCCAGCAGAAATGGGAGCCAGTTCTCAGCTCATTTTTTTAGATGATGACTCTATTTTTGAGCCTTAGATCTTTCCAACTAGCATTTACTCCAAGATGGTTCAATGATTATTCCTTTAGAAAAATTTACAACTTCAGTTGAAGAATTGGCTGAGTGGTAAGAGCATCTGCTGAACAACCACAAGGCCTTGGGTTCAAAGCCCACTGCTACCAAAAGTAAAACAAATTGCAATAATAGTCACAGCTTAGATGCAAGAATTACTACCGAAAATGGCACTAGCCCCCAGGCAGCAAACATCTGGGCCTGGATTTGGAGTCATCAGAGGCTATGTATATGTATGTACGTATGTGTCAAACAGACCATGACAGCATCCTGATCTTATACACAAGGCTGCTTCTGTTAGCTACCAGATCCTTGAGCATACTTCGTGGCATTTAATAAGCAATGGAGATCCATTAGAGTAGTGTTTATGCACTATAGTGTTTAATAGCATTCAAAATAAGATGCCCCTAACCTAAGTTTGCCTCTGTGGGAAAGAATGTGGCATGGACATATTTAACCAGGAAGCCAGCCATAGTGGGATGGTGCAACCTGAGAAACTGGCCCTGTTGGCAGTCTAGTAACTGTCCAAAGAAAGGAGGCTGAGGCACTGTGTGCTTTCAGTCTGGCCCACCTGGGTTTGAGTCCAGTCTGGCCCTTTATTGCAGTCTGGGAACACAGGTAAGCAATTCCCTCAGTTTAATAAAATGAGGAACCTGGCACTGACACCTAGGCACATTATCTCCCTGAGCCCAGAGTGGACCCTGTCTGTGACTTCCTGTCTTAAGGACTTCCATAAGCCAGCCACCAAACCCAGACAACCTGAGGGAAGCAGTATAGTAGCCAAAACCTTTCCTTCTACTCACCTCTAAACGCTACATTCAAAGGCGTGTACTGAACCCCACTTGCACATGCTAGAATGTGGCTGCACACAGCTCCTTGCCACACCCTGGAGACATGGGCTTTCTCAGGCCTCTGTGTCATTGCATTTGCTCTGCCTCATTTCCTGTTCCTTCTTGTTGTCTGTCACCAAGCAGATCTATATCAAGTACCAGCATCAGTGTCATGCTTATCCGAGCATCCACCTCCAGAACTGATCTATTCTGTCGACCTGGATCCTTAATTATCTCTAATTCATTCTTATCTCATCTGTTATGATGCTGACTCTGCCTGTTCTTTCCTCCACATCACTGCATCTTTTTTCTTTTCCACCTTGTCTCTATGATCCATCTACAAGTATATGAGTGTAATACACTTACACCTCTAATTATGGTGTGTGTGTGTGTGTGTTGATGTGTGTGTGTGTGTGTGTGTGTGCGTTGATGTATGTATGTGTGTGTGTGTGTGTGTGTGCGCGTGTTGATGTATGTGTATGTGTGTGTGTTGGTGTGTGTGTGTGTGTGTGCGCGCGCGCGCGCGCGCTGATGTGTGTGTATGTGTATGTGTTGGGGTGTGTGTGTGTGTGTGTGTGTGTGTTGGGGGGGTGTGTGCGTGTGTGTGTGTGTGTGTGTGTGTGTGTGCGCGCGCGCGCGCGCGCGCGTGTGCAGGTGTATGTGCAGGTATGCTCACCCATGGCTGTGCACAGAGGCCAGAGGTTATTGTCAAAGGTCTTCCTGTATTGCCCTCCATCTTATTTTTCAATACAGGGTCTATGAACAAACCTGCAGCTCACTGTTTCCTCCAGACCAACTAGCCGGCCAGTGAGCCTCTGAGGTCCGCCCATCTCTGCTCACCCTCTCACTAGTGGTGGGGTTACAGTATGCACAATACTGTGCCCAGCCTTTGCATGGGTGCTGCACATCTGAACTCAGGTCTTCATGAGTGTACCACAAGTACTTTACCCGTGGAGCCATCTCTTTATCCCTTCAGCCTCATGTTTTCAATTTCTAAAATATTTTGGTTCTTCTGTGAAACATACTCAGTTAATTTTGGTAACCTCCTCTTTATGAATGATGTGTGCATACTTCTCATTACCCTTCAAACGTGTTCCATACTAGACCTTCTGTATCTGAGGGTCCTGCATATGTGGATTCAACCACCTAGCAATTGCAATTATTTTAGAAATAGGTCTTTCTGATTTTTTTCTTGCCATTACTCCCTAAACACTACAGTATATCAATTACTTACATGGCATTTGTTTGTGTTGGGTGTTTTAAGTGATATAGGTAATTGAAAACACACAGGAAGATGTGCACAGGTGATAGACAAATATCACAGTATCTTATATCAAGCACGTGAGCACTGGGATTTGGGTATCACCAGGTCCTGCAAAGCAACCCTTCACGGGTACCAAGGAACAACTACATTAGTGTACTAGGGCTGCAGTGACAAAATACCATACCCCAGTGGCTTAAATAATGGTTTTATCCCAGTCTTAAGGGCTAAATAACTAAGATCAATTCATCTTCCCAGTGCTGAGGCCTCTTTCCTTGGCTTGCATATGGCAGCTTTCGGGCTGTGTCTTCCCACTGCCTTCCTACCACACACAGGCCTCCCCTATGTTTTCTGTGTCTCCAGTGAGAGAGCATTCAAACCCACCCTGACAGTGCCATTCTGCCTTCACAACTCACAGAAAGACCCTTGCCTACGAACAGTCACATTCTGAAGCTTCAACATGGTAATTCTGAGGGACACAATTCAGAGTATGACACATGTTGTATTTTCTATTTCTGTTTCTTTCAGCTATAACTATTTTTCTTTGCCTGTCTGATTCTATGGTTTATTTCTGCTGGCTCTTGCTTGTTGTCATGTGAAGTGAGTGATTTTCAGTTAGGAGAATATGATTTTGGAACCTATATGTAGGGAATCTTGATGGCCCATATTTAATGTGTGCACCTCTGGAGAGAACCTGCCTTTGTGCCTGGCAGGCTCCCTGGACACTTCTAACTCATGACCACTTGAAAACTAAGCCCTGAGTTTGGGTTTTATAGTTTTTGGCATGAGGGTAGCCAGAAGGCGCTGCAACACACAAAGGTTGTATGAATTTCTGCCCTTAGCACATAGGAAGGCAGCTTTGTGGCCTCTGAATTTTTTCTCTGAAAAAAAAAAAAAAAA
>CABHPP010123485.1:0-20226 GCA_902168425.1 Peromyscus attwateri | reverse complement strand
AAAGCACAGAGCTACTTGTTTACCAAAAATTGATGATATAAATAATGATTAAGGAAGAATCTTCATAGCTCCTATAACTACTGCTACATAATTAAAGTCTTAGTGGGTTTACAAGTATTATTGGTGTGCATTATTTTCTCTTGCAACTTTGACTTGGATCACAGCCTCAAAGTCAATGATTTCATTTTTGGTGATCAATATTGACTTTTACTACATTTCCTTGAGATTGATAATACTCTCTTCCATGAGCCTAAAACATTAATGTAATTTGCACTAAAATTTCTGTTTTCTTGTTTCTGGGAATCATTTTGAGGGAATTATGTAGTCTCATGGGCAGATAATTTTCTTATATTGAAAAGAATTAACTTTTTTTTTCATTTATTTTAATGTAGCCTGGTTGTTAATTTGTAGCACATTGGTGGAAAAAGCCACAGCAGGAAGCTTCCGGCTCTTAGTGAGATATGTAAATTACAGTAATAATCTTTGCATTAAAAGTGATAAAATAAACTTACTGGGTCCAACTCCACAGTTCTTATTTTGAGCAAAAAAAGAAAATGAAGAACTTCATGAATAAAACTGGCAATGTTCAAAAAATTCAGTAGGCTTTTTCCATAGATTATATTCCTCTGGTTATTTTTAGTACTCTCCTATGAAAACAGTGGAAAAATTAAAAATAAGCTGGTCTTTTCCTGGCCTGAGGTTTTATCTCATCATTAATAGGCATTTTCACTGAATAAATATCATATGCATATAAATGTATATTATACTAACTGTCTAATTCTCCTTTACATAAAAATAAAAGTGTATGCATTATGGGTGTGCGTAGATGCCCAAGTGTGGTTTTTCCTTTGCAGAGCTTGTCATTCTACATTAAACTCTCAAGACTCAAAAGGCGTTTCACAAGGAAGATTTTCACTATGTTTCCCTCAGATCCTTGTAAAATACAAGAACATAAGGAAAAGGAAACAGGAACACTTTAAACCATTATTGTCTTGTAAGGAGCAAGGAGAGGTTTTCCTCTCAATTGTAATCACAGTGAATTGAAAAGGAAAGGGAGGGTACATAGAGTGTGAACTATTGGGAACATGCAGAGATAGCGAATGGACCAGGCAAAAGAGCATGGCTGACACCATGAAGTACCAGTGAGCTAATGACTTTTTCATTGCCTGGTCATCATGCTTGCTGTCAATCATAACACGAGTGATGGCAACAATGAAAGCTAGCAGAGAATAAAGAAGTAGAGGTATTCTTTCAGGACTTTCTGCTTAATTTTAAAGTTTAAATCCTTCACATGAATCCTATCAGCTGACAGGATCAAGTAAGGATCTCAGAGAGAAATTACAGAATTTGTAGTACAGGACACGTGATTCCAGAAGAAGGCCTTTATTTCACTCTAGTTGGTCTTTTAGGGCAAATGATAATATCATGTGATAGGTCAGTACTATTAATATTTAACATGTACTGCTTTTACAGTCAGTATCAAAATCTACATGCTCAAAAATGTCGCATGCCTAAAATTAGCTCCAGTCCCAGTTTAACTTTGGCCACAACAATGGCTCTTCACGTATCATCCTGTGGGAAGATAAAGGGAAATAAAACAAGAAAGTCTGGAGTAAGTTTTTCTTCCATTTATGTTCAGAAAAGACTGTTTTGAAACTACTATGGTGCTTAGAGGTAAGCACTTTTTCCTTTTCATGAGAAATTCGGTGCAGCCAGAGCCAGTTCTAGCCAGGCTGAGAAGCTGGTTGTTTGTGGGTGTAGTCTGTTCTGAATGGATGGGTGTGTGCTCTGATTGGTGGGCACCTATTATGCCAATTGTTATATACAGGATTTTTAACAACATACCAGAGAACAAATGACAGAACACTTGGAAGTAATTGTATCTTCATCCAAAAATCCAATTATTTAGAAACTTGTTTTACAGTTGAGATAAAGTTGTTGTTTACATCCAATATGAGCTTCAGCTATCTGCTTTTCTACTGCTTTCTAAAGAAGTAATAGCTCAAGGGTGCCCAACCTGCGACACTAATACATTAAAAATGCTTATCAAGCTTGGTACATATGATATGATATTAGCTTATACTACCCAGGCTTAACATATTGAGTTAGAGTGTATCCAGTGATTTTGCAATCCTCCTGGTTTTTCACAAAGTAACAATTATTACACTTTAATAGACTAAAATTTCCATCTCAGATTTATTTCTATCAGTTTAGCAAAATAGTCTAAAGAAATTAGATCCACAATAACTATTCAAAAATGTTTGAATGTCTATTTTTATGAACATGTTTGTGTTTGCTAGCTATGAATAACAGAGAACTGACAATAGCCATGTTGTGTCGAGAAATCAGCATTTCACTACACTCTTCCCCACCCACCAGCTTTTACATTCTTTCTGACACCTCTTCCAAGATGTTCCCTGAGCCTTAGGTTGGGGGAGAATTGATAATAGATGTCCCATCTATGTGTTGAAGACTTATATTACTTGAATAACAATGTGCTTCTACATTAACCAGTCCTCACTATAATAAGAATCTTCTAAGATCAAGGTTGAGAGAAGCACACACACACACACACACACACACACACACACACACACACCTTTAGAAAGCAGTATGACCATATAGAAAAATAAAATCAGTCATCTTCAATAATCTCTGCTCTAGTGCCTGTAACTTTGCAAGTCATGTTTTCTTTTGTTTTCCCCATATTAACAGACCATGCATTCATACCCTGTAGATGTAACCGACCGCCTTATTAAATAAGAAACACAGAGCCAATGTAAAGGTGAAAGCCCAAGAGGTCAGAGCCGAAGCTTACCCGTTCTCCGCCAGCTAGCTTCTCCCGCCAAGAGAGCTCTCCGAAAAGGGAGCTACTTCCTGTGCGTCTGATTTATAAAGAGTTCTGGTTCTTCCTTCTCATTGGTTATAAACACAACTACGTGGCTGTCTCGTCACTGCCTCTCTGTCCAGACCTCCCACGTTTTCTATGGTTGGTATTGAGATCAAGGGCGTGTGTCTCCAATGCTGGCTGTATCCTTGAACACACAGAGATCCACCTAGCTCTGCTTACCAAGTGCTGGGATTAAAGGCGTGCACCACCACCGCCCTGGCTTTCGATATGGCTTGCTAATAGCTCTGAACCCTAAGCAACTTTATTTATTAACATACAAATAAAATCACATTTCAGTACAAATAGAATACCACTATAATACCCTCCCATGGAGAAGGCCTCAGATTCAGACAAGAAAATTCTTGCTTTGCCTATGAACAGTCTTGCCACTATTTCTGACAAAAAAAAATAAATAAATGAAAGCTAGAGCTACCTGATGGATTCAAAGTCATTAGATAGTTGAGAGACTATCCATGTTTATTGTGGGACTGCTCATAACTGTCAAGTTACAGAAGCACCCAAAGTGGTTAAGAGCTGTTTGCTCTTCCAGAGGACCAGGTTCAATTAGTAGCACTCACTCATGGCAGCTCACAGCTGTCTGTAACTCCAGATCCAGGGACTGAGACCTCACGCAGACATACATTCAGATGAAACACCAGTGAGAATAAAATTAAGAAAAAAAGAAAAAGAAAAAATGCATTTTTATTTTTACACAGAGCACACCAGATTAAGCAAAATAAATGAGACTAAAAAATAGAAGTCAAGAAAAGATAACTAAATTCTTCCTTTATAATATCTTTCTATGTATGAAAATAAAACAATGTGATGTGTCTTGAAATAGTTCTACATATCTTTAATAGGCAGCCTGCAGAAACAAATTTTAATTTTTGGAAGAAAGAATTAGGCAAATATTTAGAAACCACTTTGCGAGTTTGATAATAACAAGTATTTGCTTATAATATACAAAAAAATGAATTTTTAAAAGTATTTATTATTTTATGTGTATGTGCATTTTGCCTGCATGTGTTTCTGCACTACATGTAAGCCTGGCGCCTATGTATGTCAGCCGAGGGCAACAAATGCCCTGGGACTGGAGTTGCAGACAGTTGTGAGCTGTCATGTGGGTGCTTGGAATCCGAGCCATGTCCTCTGGAGGAGCGACAAGCATTATTAATCACTGAGATCACTCTTCAGGCCAAGTTTTAAATCTTGGCTGAATATTTGATACCTCAGAATGTAGGGCATTTTTAACACTATTCAGAATTGAATGATGTTTCGAATTAATAATTGATCCTGAGACTGACAATTTGCATAAATTCATAGTGCAACATGGCCAACTTTGTCTAGGACCATTATGGAAATTAAGTCCTAACCACAAGCCAAATTCATTTAACAACGTCTTTATGAAACTTTCCAGTAATTAAAATATCTAGTTTTAAAAAATAATCATTCTAAAACAGCACAATCCTTAGATATTAATTTAATATTTACACACTAAGGAATGATGGTACAAAGATATTAAAAACCTCATTTCCTCCATAATAAACCACAATATATTTATAAGCACAGATAACACTGCAGTTAGTAATATACAATCATCTCTAATCTGAGCTAAGCTATGTTAGGTAGCACTATTGTCTGCTATACAGCATGCTGCAGTTCAAGTATACATGTTATGTGTTGAAAGTCCAAGCTGATGTGAAACATGAGATGCAATCCATATGATGATATTGTCAGAAATACCTTAGGTCCATCACATATTTGATATTGAGTTAATTTTCCTTATTGCCATTTTTTTTTGTTAACCCATATTCACAGTGTGGAAGGGGGTAGTATAGAAGAGCAGTGATCAAAATGTCCTACAGAGTGCTACACTATGTGAATAAATATTTATTGTCTAAGTGGAATTATTAAATGGCTGATATTTGCCATACATAAAATGACTATTTGACATTCTCTTTCTCTCTCTCTCTCTCTCTCTCTCTCTCTCTCTCTCTCTCTCTCTGTCTCTCTCTGTCTCTATGTTTGTCTCTCTCTTCACTTAATTATCCTAAACCCCATGCAATAGGCTTTAAAATATTTAAAAATACTTTTAAATTTTCTTTTTAATTAACATATTACATCATTTCAACCTGCTCCCAACACCTTCCCTGTCCTCTCACTCTCTCAAATTGATGTCTGCTTAATGTTTTTTAATGTTATGCAAGTATATTTATAATTATAAATGAACAAATATATTAATATAGCCTGCTAAGTCTGTTTAATGTTGCTTTTGTGTATACATTTTAGGGTTGACAACTTGGTATTGGATAACTAATTATGACAGTCATTGCTGAGTGAGACTAATTCTCCATCTCTTAGCAGTCATTAACTGCTTGTAGCTCTTCTTCTATGGGTGGGACCTCTTGAGATTTCTCCCATCCACACTGAGCTCTCAACTGGTTCTGAGTTTTTTCAGTTCTTGTTCAATCAGCCATATTATTGAGATTTCATGACTGTAGCTTCCTTGTCATACCTAGAAGACACAATCTCGCAGCAGATTTCTGCAACCTCTGACTCTTACAATCTATACAGTAGGTAGCATTTTAATGTTCATTTTAGAGACAGTAGAACTGAAGTTTTGATGTTTACAACACATAAATGCTCTACAAGGTACAACTCCTCCATTTCTGGAGAATTTGTTCAGAAAAGAGAGTCTTTGCTTTCTTCTGACTCTTGAAATTACTTATGCATTCTAAGATTGATCTTCAAGTAAAATATTATATATGGTATTTAAAAATACAAAGAAGTAGTGAACTTAAAAGAGAAGAAATTAATTACTCACAGGAAAGCAGCCACAGTTCTTCTGGAACATGCTGGATATATTTCTCTGATAAGCATAATTATTTGGAAAAGACAGCAGAAGCAGAGGCATTGATGGGAACAGCATGGGGTATCGGTAGTCATAATATAATTGCTCATTATTTTTATTTGTATCTTTGTATTTCCTTGCTTCCCATCCCCTTTGTTCTTTAATCATATTGGAGACTTTGCTTCAAAACACATTCATTTTATTGCTTGTGTATTTAGCCTGGTCCTACAGCACATCTCATTAAGAAGTCGTAATCAGTTTCTAATATCATTATAATTTCCACAGACACCAACTGGGGTATCATAATCATAGGAATATGACTTCAGTAGAAACAAATAAACGAAAAATGAAACAATATTTTTTGTGAATATTCTAAGCAATAAACTAGCAGAATAAAAAGTACAAAATTCTAGCCCTGTTGCTAGTGTAGGCCCTTAGTAAGGTCTTCATTTGGCATCCTCTTAGCACCCCTCTGATGTTTGCTAATATCTTTTACAGCAAACTAAAAGTGACCCCCAGATTCAGAACCTGCAAGCAATAATGCTGCTATTCAAATTTAGTAACACTCTTTTAGTTTCCTAAATTTGCTTTTACATTTATGCAATAGTAGTTTCCCATGTAAAATATGAATATGTTCAAATCTCTTTAACACATGCAGACAAATAAATAATGTTTGTTTAAATACTGTCAGTGGTGCAGATAACATTTATTCATAGCCCATTCAAAGCAATTGCCAAAAATATTACCGTTTAGATAACTCATCAATAATCACTTATGGAAGAGAAACACAGATAAACCTGAAGAACAGTATACTATAAATAAGCTAAGTGTACTCAAAGTACTATATAAACTCATATGTGGAATATTAAAAAAATAAGACCCATATTATCAGAAAATGTTGATAACTGCTAGTGGGAATGTATAGTCATCTTATGAGAGACATTGATGGGTGGTGTCAACTTGCAATTATGCAGGGTAAGTCACAGTAGGGGACCTGCAGTTCACAAGGATGTATTATAGAGAGTGGTAGATGGGCATTCTTTTTAAGTTTTGAATTTATTTTAACTTTTGGGCATGTGCATGCATACCTACTTCTGTGTGCTCCCTGTGTGTGCAGGTGCTTATGACAGAGTCCAGAGGACAGCATCAGAATCCCGGGATCTAGAGTCACATACAGTTGTGAGATGCCAGGTAGGTGCTGGGACCCAAACCCTGATCCTCTTTCTGCAAAAGCAGCAGATGCTCTTAACCACTGAGCCACCTCTCCAGCCCCAATGTTAGGCACTCTTACCTGGTTGGTTTCAGTCACTAGAGATAAGAGAGAGTGATGACTTCTTTTATAGTACTTACCTCCCATAAATGTTACTCTATAGATATGGAAATCCAGATATCATGATATTGTGTACTGCTAATTTCAACAGTGAAAAGCACATGTGAAAAAATACTCCCTAGCTGTTGAAGTTACATAAATATCGTATTGAAAGTTGACTCACTTTTTTTCTGACAATCATCATCCTTATGCATCAACATCTGTTCTGTGCATTTTTCAGTAGTGTAAAGAAATTACATTTTAAGATTCTTAAGCATCAATGGTTTTATTTATACTTGGACAAGTACCTGAACATTAGAGGCTATAGTTCAGTTCTAGTCTTTTACAAAATGTAAGAAGCAATCAGTAAGTTATTTTATCATTACTTCACATTTGTGCAGTATTTCCAAATGACAACAAACTATTATGGAGTTTCTTAATGATGCATGTTTGACCAAAACTCTACCATTTACCTGTCACAATAGAAAACAAAAGTGTTTTACCTAATATAGTTTGAAAAACACAAGACATATCCATCTGATCTATTGTGTTTCACTGTAGAGACATATAAATGCATATTCATTATCTTCTCTAAAAATCATTTAATTCAATACAGCTAACATTTGAATCATAATTTTGCTTTTCTTTGGAGTCAGATTTAAAGATAAGTTCATCACAGCAATTGGTAAAGGTGCAATTGGGTCTGAAAGCTGATGGATTGAGCAGCAAATGAAGATAAGTAGTTGTGATAACAATAAAACTGAACTGAAAAGAAAAGGGGATGAGTTGATTTGCCATTCACTCTAATTTAAGAAATTATAAATGGGAGAAAACTACAAATTATTTTTTAGAATATACTTTAAATTACCTACCATAAGATTTATTTAATTATTAAACAGTATGCTACAGTGTAAACTATAGAAAAAAGAACATTTTATCTGTTCATGATAGCTTTATGCATACTCGTTAGAAAGTTAAATGGTCAATAGCTGAGAAGCCCCCAACTGGATCAGGCCCTCTGGATAAGTGAGACAGTTGATTAGCTTGAATTGTTTGGGAGGCACCCAGGCAGTGGGACCAGGACCTGTCCTCAGTGCACGTGCTGGCTGTTTGGAACCTAGGGCCTATGCAGGGACACTTTGCTCAGCCTGGGAGGAGGGGACTGGACCTGCCTGGACTGAATCTACTAGGTTGAGCTGAATCCCCAGGGGAGTCCTTGCCCTAGAGGAGATGGGAATGGGGGGTGGACCGCGGGAGGAGGGGGGGGAGGGGGGGGCGGTAGGGGGGTAGGGGGAAGAGGCAGGAGGAAGGAGGACAGGAGAATCTGTGGCTGATATGTAACATTAAATCAAATTATTAAAAAAAAATACTGTGACATTTAAGCACATTAGTGAGAAACAGGACATTGCTCCTTCTCTAGCCATGCTCCTTCTGTGTTTATGAGAGATACAGTCTTTCCTACAGATGTAAACACATTTTACTGTTGTTTTTTTGTTTATTTGTTAGAAAATATTAACGATCTATTTCCTACACCGACAAACCTATTCATTTTGGTGTATATGTCTTATTGTAAACATTTTTAATGGAAAATTTTCATTTTATTTCAGTGGAATTTTCATGTATATGCTTACTGTCAAAATTCATGGCCTTCTAAATGTCCTTTACTCTTTATTTTTTTTCTGCTATGTCATGAATGTCTATAACATAACTCTAACAAATAACCTTAAAAATAACAATGAGGGGGCAGGCAAGGTGGCTCAGTAGGTAAAGGTACTTGCCACCAAGCCTGGGGACCTGAGTGTTATCCCTGGATTATACAGCAGGAGAGAATCAAACACTCTGTATGTGGTCCTCTGAAGTCTACAAAGTGTGGTAGGTACATGCACACTTATACAAACAATCGCTTAAAATAAATAAATTTAAGAAATGTTTAAAATATATATCCACCTGGGGTTGCTAATATTAATAAAAAACTAATGTGCAGCATCTATTATTATTTTCTCTGTTGAAAGTCAAGTTACTTTATTATTTATTTATTTTTGTTTTCTGACGCATGTCTTATAATCTGGGGCCGTGAAGATGCTTGCTAAACACTAAAACTTCAGGGTCAATTTTAATTTAAATGAAAATATTTTTGTAAGTTTTCCTTTAGATGCTTTTGAATCATAGTCTATGTTTTAAATTATCTAACCTTGAGGGAAACATGGTTTTATTTAATTTGTTTTGTTTAATTAGTAAGTTTTTTAAATAATATGTTGGTTATTTAAAGCTTTACCGACAAGAAATTTAAGTATTTGTTTTATACTGGATGCTTTTATACTTCTTTTATATAATTATGAGAGTAATAATTGTTAAACATGCTTCTATATTTATGCTAATTATTTATAAACTACATAGCAATCTTTCATATTATTATTTCTTGGGCTCATTTTCTGATAATCTTAAACATTCCAGAAGAAGCTAGCTAAGTCATTCTGTGAGAAAATTTAAGAGTGAGGACATTTTTATGTTTTTCACTCTTTCTCTGTCACTGATTCACTACGTTGCAGTGCGTAAACTAGTAGCTCTCAACCTGTGGGGAGTGACCCAATTGGGGGTTGCGTAGCAGATATTTACATTACAACTCATAACAGTAGCAAAATTACAGTGATGAAACAATCTTATGATTAGGGTCGCTACAAAATGGGGAACTGTATTAGAAAGCCACAGCATTAGAAAGGGTGAGAATCGCTGGCGTAAACCGTTTATTTACTTATTGTCCACGTTCTTGATGTCTATACAGAAAATTTTCATGGATACAGCCATATACAGCTGACTTTATTTGTGGATATTTCTGTTTTTCTTTTTTTTTAGGTTACAGAGCTTCCGATTTGTTAGTGACTGATTTGGTTCTACGGGTTTATATTGGACAGACGTTGCCATTTCTTCATGGTCACAAATTAGTAAAAATTATCAATTCAAACAGATTACCCAAATAAATCTCACACATACAAAAATACTTTACCATTCTAAGCGTGGAGTTTGGCGGCGTTTCACTGAGGTAAAATATCAAAGTGCGTTACGGTTTTCATTTTTTTTTTTTTTCCTAGTAGATTAGGCGATGCTCTGTATCCTTCCTTTTTTCGGTACCCAGCCACCTCCTCATGTCTTATCATCTGCATCATCTTCATAAGCAGCGCTTGTCAATCAAGTTCTCAAATGATGCCATTCTCACTGGCTTCTACCTAATTTCCCCCTTTGAATTATTAATTAATTATTCCAAATGGATCAACTTGTAAGCCTAGTAGCAACCAAAACGTCCCTCCACCTGGAAGGCAACATCTTCAGAAAGTAAGAGCGGGAGGAGGCGCATGAACAACTTTGGTCGGCCAGGACTCACACATTGTAGCTGTCCATTATTCTTTTGTCGTTATCATCTTCAGATTCAAATTAAATTGCACATCTCATAAATAAATTAATGTACATGAATCTGGTTCTTATCTATGTTTTATTTTATTTAATCTTTGTCAATTTTATCTTTTAATTGGTTTCTAAGCATGTTCCAAATAGTTGCTTAGCTTGCCATGGCTGGCCAGGAATCCATCTACATAAATTATTGCATTTGGACACAATTTGTATTAAATTATAAATATTCCCTATGTTAACACAGATTGTGTTGACAGAATTTGTTTGCCTGAGTTGACCATCAGTTTAATCAAACTAATTACTTTATTAACTCAGTAAACAGGCTTATATTTGGAAAATATTTTATGATGCCATTTAACTTAAAGTGGAAATCTAGGCAGGGCATTGGAGTGTAAGAAAATAACATTTAATTAATTGCAGGTATTCTCCAGGAAAATTGTATATATCACTTCTTTTAAAAATTTCACTTACATTGTTATTTTACCAAAAACTATTAAAACAAAACAATGAGCTAGTGATTCTTTCCCTCCTTCCTTCCTCCCTCCCTCCCTCCCTTTCCTTCCTTTCTTTTTTCCTTCCATCCTTCCTTTTGAGAAAATTTGTCATTTAAACAACATATAAGATTTGTATAGGTATAACTCTAATCAGAAGCTAATTAGAAAAATTTTATGGTATTTTTCCATGATGTCAAAATGTCCCGATGAATCTACAGGGTTTTTTTTTGTTGTTTGTTTGTTTACTAAAACAACATTTCCAGGTAAGTTATGGTTGCATTCACTTGAAATCCCAGCATTCAGGAAGTTCAGGAAAGAGGAATATAAGTTTGATTCTCACCTGGGCTATGTAGTGAGACGACCTAAGAAATGAAAAGAAAAACAAAGAAAATCTTTGCTATCAATTTGCCTCACTATATCTGTTAAAAACAGATCTATTATTAAACACTGAATATACCTTCCAATCAAGTTATAAACATTTTCTCATTATCAGGTTATGATGCATATTTCATTCAGGTATATCTTATTTCTGAAAATAAATGTTCCATTATTGTAGCATTTTAAAACTATTTTTTGAATAATTTTATTAGTTCAATGAGATTTCTGTGCATGCATATAATATATTTTAATCATTTTTACTTCCTCTCTTCCCTTTCATTCCTCCAAGATTCAACTCCATCTGTTCCAAATTCATGCTGTCTTTATTTTTGTATAATACAGGGAGTCCAATCTGTACTACCCATACACACATGGCTGTAGAGTCTTCCACTGGAGTATAGTCAACCAACCAGCGGCCACACCTTTAAAAACTGCACTGTCCTTCTCCTAGAAGTCATCTACTTTCAGTAGCTCTTTAGCTAGAGGTTGAAGCTCAGAGTGCCTCATCTCCATACTTTAATATTGGTGGGATGGATCTTGTGTAGGTCTCGTAAAATAGTATATGCACATGGATATACTGATATACAACTTATAGATAACAGATAATAGGTATATGTTTATAGGGATCCTTGCTTAAAGTATACGAAATTTAAACCTATGTTCTATGGGTCATTGTGAGTTAAATAGTGGTCAGTAATCTACTTACTATTAGCTTTTCATAAGCTATAATATTTGGCTCATACAAAGTCTCTTAATGTCTTCTCAAAATCTTTCAATTCATCTGTTAATTTGGAAGAAACAAATACACAAGGTTACAAATCATGTGATTCCATGTGTAGAAAATATACAGACCACATGAATACACAGATAAACAGTTAAAATCAGTATGGGACAGAGGCTGAATACAGGAGTCAGTGCAAGGAAACTCGAACTTCACATTGCCCTGACAGATATGTTTTATAATTGAATATAAATAAGAGTTGAGCAACATTATAGCTATTCTCAAGGTCGTTATGCTATTTCTGTTAAAATGTTTAATTTAATATTATGTGAGTCTTATCTTTATAACAACATTTCAAAAAGGTCTCCTATGCCATAGTGCTAGTGCAATTTCCCATGGAAGAACAGGATATTCTGACATAGTGTCAGATCTCTGTTCAGAGCTGCTGTACTTTCATCTGCCCCTGCACAAGCTGCATTCATGATCATGTGGCCTTTCCTCTCTGAAGACTGCTTTAAGGATCAGAGTCAAATGCTTTGCCACTTCTGGTTCCAGTAATGTGCACAGAAATTCCCAGCACATCTTTACCCTATCCATTTAATCCACAATTGAGAATCGTCTTCAAAAGATGCAAATCGAAACTCTGAGCATATGAACTTATTTTGCTGCTCACATTCAGGACAAAGGGATACTGCAGGACACTGTCGGTGGCTAGAGGCTTACAGAGCCAACGGAAAGATAACGAACAGGGGTAGAGGGCCAAACAGTGTAGTGATAATAATGATTTGAACTGGGTGCAAGTGACCGTTATGCAGCATTGTACATGTTTACAGGACTAGGTACCACCTTAGGCTGAGGATGTTATGATAAAGGTATTTTCTGTACTTTGATTTTAAAAATAAATAAGGATTTTACAGGAAGTTTACAGAATTTGAAATTCTAATTCTCAGGACAGACACAATCTTAGTCATGTATTTCTATACTTTCTGGGTGCTGCTATCAAGATATTTATTAAACTAATAGTAAAAAAAATAACATGTAGGGCTGAAAATATGGCTTAGTGGATAAGGTTCTTACTTTAAAAGGTTGAGAACTTAACCCTGGATCTCTGGCACCTACAAATCCAAGCTTTGTGGCACGCAAATCTAAGTCCAGTGCTGATTGACAGATAGATACCAGGGGATTCTCAGGATAGCCTGTCTAGTGGAAAAGACAAGGTCTAGGTTCAGTAGTGGATACCAACATAAGGGGACACCAAAATTTGACTTTTGCCCCTCACAGAAGTAAGTACTGCTGAGCAGAACATACCCCCACATATATGTGCACACCACGGTACATGTCCAACACACACACACAATTAAAAAATTAAAATTTAACAAATTTTCAAACTAAGATGCTACTCGTTGTATTCTAAAATTAGAATCCTCTCTAAGGTAGTACATGACATTTTCTGATTTTAGAAGGAATAGCAGGTAGAAAAAATGTGGCAATTTAAACCACTTACTTACATTATGATAATAAATTTTATTTTGAAATCATGAGAGCTTTGAACACAGGTATTTGTTTCCAAGGGTTAGATACTTAGAAAATTAGCCTAACTGCATAGATGGTCCCATGATAATTACATTCTGGGTTTATTTTATGTACTTAATGCTGAGAGTGGCAACTTGAAGTTCAGGGAGTTGGCTAGAGGGATAGTCTCATTGTGAGAAGCCACTAGAATGCAACAACACACTTAACAATCCCAAGTGCTTGAGGAACACAACTGGACTAATATAAGATCTGTAGTCTTGGCATAGAAGATGGATAGGGCACCCTGGCTGTTGATAGCAGATATTCTGTTAACAGCGCAGTTGCCATTTTTAGGGTTTTGTAAGAGTGTTAACGTTGTCATACATTTCTGTTTTCATACTGTTATTGAGACATTTCAGACATTCCCTTCATGTGGAATCTATAACTGTTCCTTCTGAATCTGACTTTTTTGTGAATCTAGCTTTGGTTGACAGAACATCAGCTCATATGAAGTAATTAGAGACTGAGAACTTGCACATAAACTGGACAACCTAGATTTAAGTGCTGAATGATGAGAGATTATGTTGAGAGAGAATTGACTGACCCTAGTCATTACAAAGACAGTTATCAGAAACCTGATCAGTCCTCCATCTCACTATTCATTCCTGAACAAACCCAGCTGCTATGCATGAAGCCTAACCCAGAAGGGGAAAAGAACAACAGCAATGTAAATTTGCATCCAATTCAAGTAGCCAGCTCATAACTTTACAAGGTAAAATTATGCTTTGTTGTAATACTATGCTTTAGACTGTCTTCCTTCTATGAGTTAAATATACGATATTTAAACTTTGTAACTCACTTAACTACTACATCCCAAATTTTTCAAGAAATAAAATACATTTGCATTGCCAGGTACAGGACTATTGCATATATTTAATAAAAAGGTCTTTTAGGGTTTTTGATAGGGACTGTGACCCTTACACTCATATTTTATAGTCTCACCAAAGTTACTAAAGTTGGTAATAAGATCTGTGAGGAGATGTGAAGCTGAAATAGGTCATAAGTATTAAATTCCAACCCAGTATGACCAGTGTACTTGAACAAGATGAACCCAGAAACACGTGAGCACACATGAAAGACTATGTGAGGACACAGTAAGAAGAACGCTATCAGCACACTAAGAAAAGAATCTCTGGGAGAAGCTAGACCTTGTACAACTTCATCTTAGACTTTCAGCCCTTACTATTATGATAAAATTAATTTGCTTAATCAACCCAGTCTTTAGTTTATCTTTTCTTTAATTTGCCTGTGAAAACTAACAGACATTGGGTTATTTTTAAAAAATTATTTTTAGGCTGATGTTTATTTTTATTCACATTATATGCATTATGCAAAATAACAGGGTGACTCATATTAAAGGACTTTCTGTACGAATATAAAAATATAATGAAACTTTGTTGAAATTTACATTGAACTATAATGTTTCTTAAAGAAAAGGGAGCAACCTTCTCCTTTTATATGCAAAAAGCATATTTGTCAGAATGAGATGGTAAACATGCACTTTGTCTCATTTTCTTTGTGAAATTTTTTTTGAAATTTTCATATATGAGTGCTGTATTTACATAATTTCTGTGCCTCCCTGTGATCCTTCTGACTCCTCCATATTCTGTACCCTGATGCCTCTCAAATTTATGTCATCTACAATTATGATTGCAACACACAGGCACACACACCCATGTGCACTACTGAGTCATTTGGTATTGTATCTCTTTATAAGTGTTTAGGGCTTATAATTTAGGATTGGATAACCTAAAAGGGAACTCCGTCTTGAAGAAAGATAATTCTTGATTCTTCTTCTCTAAGCAGCCATTTGTTGCCTGACGCCCTTCGTGTAGGAGCAGAACCATGTATAATCTCTTCTATCCACATTGAATGGAAATTGCCATTTTTATAGGACTTCTTTAGGCAACCATATTGTTGTGATTTTATAGTTACAGAATATTTACTTTTAAATTATGTGTATGTCTGTTTAATCTGTGCTCATGAGTGCCAATACCTATAAGGACCAAAGGCCTCAGAGACTCCTGGTGTTGGAGTTACATTTGGTGGTGAGTTGCCCAATGTAGGTGCTAATAATTAAAATTGGGTCCTCTTAAAGAGTAGTACAAACTTTTAACTTTTGAGTCATCTTGCCACCTGAAATACTGGATTATTGTTCTTATTATTTTTATGTGACTATGTCATATCAGTTTTGAATGTTTTTTTCCATAACGGGTCCACCATAATATAACTAAAGCTAAAGAGAGTTTTGACCTGCAAGTGCATCATTTTCATGGTGATGAATGAATGGTTCTTTACACCACAAAGAACACAAAGTCTGCCTGTATGTGAGTGTGCTGAAACGTTGCATTAGTATATATGATCAATGCCCCCAAATTGTAAAGTAAATATTCAAAACAAAATATTGTATTTTGTGAAAGAAACTGAAAGACAAGACACAAACACTCATGTACTCAAGAGCACACACATACAAGCATGTGACATACACATGTACATATGAACATGGCTAGTTAATTAAATCCACATATAAAACAGAAATGAGGAAGTGGGAATGAGGAAGGTCAGCATGAAATCACTAAGAATAGATACTCTGTAGACTTTTGGTTTTTATTTTTTTTCTTCCTCTATTTCATGTTGGCCATTGTATGATCATACTACCTTGATAACATACCATGTTTAGTTGTTTATCCATTGTGTTTCATTATTTACTTAATCTTTGAGGTAAAATATATAATTATCAGCTTACTTTAATGATTATTAGAAGTTGGTTTTATTTAATTTCCAAAATTCCATTTGTGCTACATGTATTTCATGTTTAGGTCACATAGATGACTCTGTTTCCTTAATTTGTAAACAATATTCTATTTCACTTTCTGATGACCCCTAGTTCCCTACCTTTGGGTCTCTGGGTGTACTTATTTGTGTAAGTTACCCTTGGGAACAAACAATCATCACAAATAAGTTAACTTATTTATAAAAAAAAATTAAGGATAAGATCCCTGTTGTTCCCCAAATCAAACATTTCTCAAAATAAATCAATGGTTAATTAAAAGTAGTAAAAACACATTTAATAATCATTAGTAATGATTTTTAGAAAACACTGGATTGATTGCAAACTAAGTAATGACTATGCCTGAAACTCTTGTTTTCATCAATAACTAAGCTTGTTAAAGTTACATCGTAAATAATTTTGCATTTAGTGTGCATCATTAAGTATAATCTGTTTTTAATAAATTCTAACTTCATAGAGTTAAGAGGTTTTGTTTTTAACTTGAAACTAACTGGCTGCTTGGAAACATTATTTTAAAAATTCTATCAAAAAATAAGTACCAATTTTCTATGAAAAATTAAGATGGTGTACTCACGCTTTCTGGTCAGGGAAACAGACAGACAAACTGCAAATCTTCACCTCTCCCACCCCTACTACTTCAAATCTAATCCTCCAGTTTCATTCCCAGCTCTTCAGCAGACCTTCTGCTGCAGCTTTTCCCTACCTCACCGCCCTCATATCCAACAGACCATTTAGACCCTCTCATCCAACCTTCCTTCCTTCCATACATTGGTTTATCCTAGCCTCCAACTCCAGAAGGCATTCCCTGGGAACCACAGGACACTCTGGCCAGGGAAGCCGCTAGGTAAACTGGAGATCATTATGATTTGCCTTCTTTCCTCCAAGTCCAATCTCCAGGTCTCACTTCTAATTCTATAGCAGGCCACCTGCTGTGGCCTCCCCTGCCCTCCTCTCTGACCAAAGATCTCTAGCAGATCACTCAGATAGTCCTCTGGAGCTTTCCTCTCCACTCATCCTGTTCTACCAGCCCTGACTCTAGGAGGCTTTCTCTGCCATCCTCAAGGCAAGCCTACCAGAGAAGAAAACAGGCCAGCTGAGCAGGTAGGTGAACTTCAAATCTTCACTCTCCCTCCTCTCCTCCATATCCAATACCCCAGTCTCATCCCCAGCTCTGTAGTAGACTGCCTATTGTGGCCTCGCCTCACTCTCTGGCCCAGTCCAAGGTGACTAAGCACATCCTGGTAGAATGCCCTGCTTTTCTTCCTTCTGTGATCCCCCTCAACTCTCCTACTACTCACACATCTCTATTCCTAACAGTCAGCTCCCAGTACCTAGAAACACATTTCAGTAGCCCTCCTATATACAAATGTCAAATGGACTGAAAAGAAATCACGGGAACACCTTTCACAATAGCCTCAAATAATATAAAGTATCTTGGGACAACTCTAAATAAACAAAGCAAAAGATATGTGTGATAAAAACTTCAATTCTTTGAAGATAAAAAAATTTGAAGAAGATATAAGAAGATGTAGAGCTCTTCCATGCTCATGGATCAGTAACATTAACATTGTAAAAGTGGCCATCCTACCAAATTCGATCTACAGATTCATTGAAATCTCCATAAATATTATAGCATAATTCTTCAGAAATCTTTTTTAATTAATTTATTTATTCATTTTACATCCCAACTGAAGCCTCCCTTCCTTCCTCTTCTTCTGCTCCCTCCTCTTTCCCCCCTCCATATTCATTCAGAAAGGGGCAATCCTCCCATGGGCATCAGCAAAGCATGGCATATCAAGCTGCCCTAAGATTAAGCACCTTCCCCTGTATTCAGGCTGTGCAGGGCAATCTAGCATGAGGGATAGATTCCTAAGAGCCAGTCAAAGCACCAGGGACAGGCCCTACTCCCATTGCCAGGAGTCCCATAATAGACCAAGCTACACACCTGTCGCATATATGCAGAGGGCCTAGGTCAGTCCTATACAGGCTCCCTGGTTGTTGGTTCAAACTCTGTGAGTTCCCACCAGCGAAGCTAGCTGTCTCTGTGGGTTTTCCTGCGATGTTCCTGACCCCCTGGCTCCTACAATCCTTCCTCCCTCTCCTCTGCAGCCTATCACCCTTGGTATATACCCAAAGGTTGCTTTATCCTACCACAGAGACACTTGCTCAACCATGTTCAATGCTGCTCTGTTCATAAAAGCTAGAAATTGCAAACAACCTAGATGTCTGTGGTGGTATTGTGTTCGCCAAAATATTGTGTACCTTAATAAACTTATCTGGGGTCAGAGACAGAACAGCCACAATGTTAAACAGAGGTTAGGGAGTGGTAGCACCACACCTTTAATCCTAGCATTCCAGAGGCAGAAATCCATGTGTTCAAGGATACACCCAAGCATGGTGACCAACGCCTTTAATCCCAGAAAGCACGCCTTTAATCCCAGGGAGTGGTGGTAGAAAGCAGAAAGGTATATAAGGCGTGAGGACCAAAAACTAGAGGCATTTGCCCATAGAGGCATTTGCCCATAGAAGCATTTGGCGTGGTTAAGCATTTAGGCTGGTTAAGCATTCAGGCTTCTAGCAGCAGTTCAGCTGAGACCCATTCTGGATGAGGACTTAGAGGCCTCCAGTCTGAGGAGGCAAGACTAGCTGAGGATCCGGCGAGGTGAGATAGCTGTGGCTTGTTCTATTTCTCTGACCTTCCAGCATTTACCCCAATAACTGGCTCAGGTTTGATTTTATTAAGACTCTTTAAGATTCATGCTACAGATGTCCTTCAACAGAAGAAAGGATAAAGTCAATGTGATACATTTACACAACCCAGTCACTAAAAAATAGGAAATTATGAAATTTTCAGGTAAATGGGTAGACATAGAAAAATAAATATCCTGAGTAAGGCAACCCAGACCCAACAATTCTTTTCTTAAATTGTTTTATCAGTATTTTGTTGGAGCAACAGAGAAGTAATTAATTGAGCTTCCAAAATCAGCTTCAAAATAGCTCCCACTTAAAGAGTTTGTATATTCTTTAGAAAGAAGATAAGAAGATAAAGACCATCTGGTGTGACCTTCACAAGAAACAAAAGTTAGACCCTGGCAACATCTTCATTTCAGGAAGAGTCCTCCATGATTATTATTCAGAATCTACTAATAAACCAAGATAAATTGATTTATTCCTATAGCAATGGTAAATGTTCCTGTAATTTTTATTTTATCACCTCAATTATGAAACCATAGGGAAAATTCGAGAAAGCTGGAAAACCAGTAATTTTACGCTACTTTCGTTCTTTACAGTTCCATATTTGTGAGACTAAGTGGAATTGGCCATTATCATGACTCACATTTTAGTGTATTTGAAATACTTTCAGCAATAGAAATTATTCTCATATGGATATCATTTGTTTTACAGTTTCTTCTCTCTAACTGCTCATATATTTTCCTAGATGTGTCTAATTTTGCCAACTGCACAACAAAATAAAGAGAATATGGAACCATTTTCGTCAAAATAAACAATTACATATACCTAGAATTTTCTTCTGTGAAATGACTACATAGAGAATCTCAAAGGTCATTGTAAAATATAGCAAGTTAAAAATAGCCAATTATAGGGAGAGAAAAATGAAGGAAATAGTACTTGTCTCTTTGATCATGAGGATAGGCATGAGGCTTTCTCAAGGCCTCCCAGGCCAGTCAGGCTCAATATACCTTTCTCACTTTCTCATCTGCTATGAATGAAAGTGGCTATTTATTCTGCATCCCACCGACTTTTTGACATAATTTATTAATATTTTCATTTTAGACTTAAAATTGTTTTTTTTT
>CABHPP010123484.1:1577-37178 GCA_902168425.1 Peromyscus attwateri | reverse complement strand
GTTGAGAGGGAGGAGAAGATGCTGGCTGACCCCCAGCCTTTTCTCACTGAACAGCTGACAACTGCCCCACAGTGTTCCAGCTATGGGTGTTTCCTGCATTAATGGGGAGTCTGAAATAGCACCCTTGCCTTCTCCTTTCTCCTCCCTCATCAGAGTCATGGGATGCAGGCCCACAGTCACCAGGCTTCCTGCAGGAGGAGCCTTGCTGCTATCCTTGGAGCAGCTCTCCAAGAAAATAAATAGCATGTGTTCGTCATTCAAATGAGGCTTAATTAATGCAGAACTCGCCCCCAAACTTTCCAAGATGAATATGTTAATGAGCTTATGAAGAGGTGCTTCATATCACCTGTCATCAGGGACTCAATGAAATGTGACCCATCAAATGGGCAAAAAAGTAGAATTCTGGGAACCTCAAGATCTGGAGGGGGTCTGCCCTAAATGACACCACTCTATTGGTATTCACATGGCACAGTCAATGCCATAGACAGTGCCGTGGCTTCTTACAAAACTAAACACAGTCTTTGTGCCCTGCCCTGTAAATGTGATTACAGAATTTATGCAAAGGAGTTAAACATTTATGCCCACATGAAAACCCGCAAAGAGGGTATTTATAGCTGTTTTTATTCACAACCCTAGGAACTTGGAAACAGCCAAGATGTCTTTCAGTAGGTGAACGGAGAGAGGGCTGTGTCTCCAGATGATGGAGTGCTGAGTCCTGGGAGGAAATGAGCTGTCAAACCCAAGCGTGGAAGAAACCTGAGTGAGTGTTATTTAGTAAAAAGAAGCCAATCTGAAAGGCTATGGCTTCGGCATGCAGTGTCTGGAAAAGGCAAGGCAGGGGACATGGTAAATAGATGGTGTCATTCAAGGAAGTATGGGAGGAAGGATTAAGCTGCACCCAGAACACTTTATGGCAGGGGCTGGTCAGATGACTCAGTAAATAAAGTAGCTGCCGGGCAAGCACGAGGGCCTGAGTTGCACCCCAGCACCCACACTGAATAAGCCAGACATGGTGGTGTGAGCTGGTAATTACCGCATCAGGGAGGCAAAGATAGGCAAATGCCTGGGTCTGGCTTTTAAGAAATAATACCTATGGTTTCTGTCTTAGTCACTGTACTATTGCTGTGAAGAAACACAATGACCATAGCAACTCTTATAAAGAAAAATGTTTAATTGGGGCTGGCTTACAGTTCAGAGATTTAGTCCATTATCATCATGGTAGGAAGCACGGTGGTGTGCAGGCAGACACAGTGCTGGAGAAGGAGGTGAGAGTTCTACATCCGGTCCACAGGCAGCAGGCAGAGAGAGCAAGTCTCTGTGCCCAGCTTCGATCTCTGTAACCTCAAAGCCCACCTGCAGTGATATACTTCTTCCAACAAGGCCACACCTACTCTAATGAGGCCACATCTCCTATTCCCCTGTCAGGTAGCACCACTCCCTTATGACCAAGCATCCAAATATATGAGCCTATGAGGTCATTCCTATTCAAACCATCAAAGTGTCCATTGCATGTACACAGAAGTGCAGGAGCACCTGTACACACACACACACACACACACACACACACACACACACACACATACATACACACACACACACACACACACACACACACACACACGAGCAGACAGACAGAGACAGAAAGAGCACTTCATGGCAATAGAAACATACCATCTGATTGTGGGTGTGGATGGTGGGCACATATCATCATCTATGCTCCAGCCCACAGACTATACAGCACCACAATAACCTCACTGTGCACTGCTGACCTTGGTGTTAATTAGACATATGTGTAGGTTGTCAATTATTACTCAGGTGACTCTCTGGTAAGGGATGTTGACATGAGTGAGGGTACATGTCTGTGAGAACAGAAGGCCTGGGGACATTTCTTTCCTTTTTGCTTATTTTCTCTGTCTCCCAAAACAGCTCCAAAAACTACTGAAAGAGAAAGGAAATACAAACAGCAACTTTTTTTTTACAGAATGTGGGATAACTCCTCAGTACTTACCTAAGAGATGACAATTTTCCACATAAAGTGACCTGTACTACATATTTACAAACATGTAATTCTTAGTGGTCTAAAGCTAGGAACAATAAATGTAGGAATATGATCATTATTATTAACTAAACTGTAATGCATGGAGTATGGGTATATCAGGGTGTTGAATCATATCACTTTGTTATAGCAACTAAGCCTGAACATTCTCATTGGGCCCTCAATTCTGAACATTCTGTGAGCTCTCATATACACCAGAAATTAAATATCAGCTCAGACATTTAAATATATATATATATACATTATATGTATGTATACATATATATCAGCTGATATGTGTGTGTGTGTGTGTGTGTGTGTGTGTGTGTGTGTTTGTGTGTGTGTGTGTGTATCAGCTATAGATGGTTGCATGTGCTTACTGGCATATCTGACTGAAGACTCCACATTTTCCTTCAAAGGTGTTAGACATTTTTTGTCACTAGAAACACTAATATAGTAAGAAACAGAGGCAATAAAGAACCACACTCCCAACTTTTTCTGTTAAGCCATTGTTGTAGACAGTGATGTAGAGAAACTGTGCTTTTAGGGGCTGGAGAGGTGGCTCAGTGGTGAAGAGCACTGGCTGCTCTTATAGAGGATGCAGATTTGGTTCCCAGCATGCACATTATGGTTCCCAACCTTCTTTAACTCCAGTTCCAGGGATCAAACTCCCTCTTCTGGCCTCTGTAGGCACTGCACCCATGTGGTACACATACAGAGAGAGACATATGCATAATTACAAGTAAAATAAAGAAACCTTTTAAAAAAACTATTCTTTGGGGTTTTGTTTTGGCTTTTTGTTGGTTGGTTGGTTTTTCATTGTTTTTAGGTAGGGTCTCACTATGTAGGCCAGGCTGGCCTTGAACTTACAAGGACTCATCTGCTTCTGCCTCCCAAATGATAGGGTTAAAGGTGAGCACCACCATTCTAAAGAGACACTTGTAAAACTACACTGAGAGATAGTATAATGTGATTTTTGTTCTTTTTGATAAAGTATTTATCTTCTCATCTCAACATGACTAAATTTACTAAATTTCCAAAGGCCACTTTGTTAAGTCACTATCATCCAAAGTGATTCTTGTATACCAGCAGGCAGTTAGAAAGACATCACATTTAAGGACTCTACGCCTTTGCCACACTCTACCAGCCTCCCAGGACCCAGAGCGACTCCTTAAACCAAGGCATCACGCAAACTCCCCCAACACAGATTTCCCTGGGCTGCTTCTATGAATAATGGCCAGGAACGATCAAGTTGCACTGGCTTCCTGTTCATCGGGAACCACAAACCCTCTCGATTTTCTTACGTATCAGAAGCCACAGAACTGCCAGCCGCCTCACCATCCAAACGTTGGCCTGAGCAGGGTGTGATAAAGCGCAGCTTTCTAAAGGGATGCTCGAGACCCTACGTGGGATCTCGTGACTGAATGTGGGGGTTGCAGAAGGCAAACCAGCAGTCAAGGTTTCTGAATGTATCATAGCCACACATCAATGAAAAACCCAACACATGAGGAACCCAGGTTCCAGTCCCTTCTCTTACGCTTCTGCCTGGGTCACTGTCTGGAATTCCTAAGCCTCCTTCTCAGTGCGACTGTCATTGTTAGTTATGCTGCTGTTGCGTCTGCCTCAACAGATTCCCAGTTGATGCTCCTACTCACGTTTCTGAGAACTGTTCCTTGCAACCTTGTTCCTGAACACATGACTGGGCACTTGGCACTGAGCTTGCCACTACTCCTACAACACCATCAAATTTGGCCAGACGCACCCGGGCTCAGATCCCAACTGCTGTACACAATTCATGCAGAACGAACTAACTCTTACAAAATTAGATTTGTTTAGTTGCAAAGAACAAACTTTTTAATATTTTCCTCCCATCATCCCTCAGCATATAAGTATCAAATTAGTTTGTCTCTGGATTGGATTTTTTTTTTTTTAAGAATATATGATCTTAAAATTTGCTGTCTGTGTGGCTGACTTGAGTTTCACAAGAAAAACAAACAAACAAACAAACAAAACCACTAAATGAATTTTAGTTTGGGTTGAGGACAGAATTCCAACAGTGTTTGAAATGGCCCTAAACATGTTATTTTATGTTAATTATTTATTTTATGCAAATGGCATTCTCAGCGTTTGTGATTATAAAACCAAAATAACAGACAACTCTGAAAAATGTTGAAGGGCCTCAGCATCCTGCAGTATTAAGTATTGGAGCGAGATTTCATTCTTCATGTAAAAATAAATAAGCATATGTATTTCATTAGTGTGCAAATGTGCTTTTCTTTTTGAACAAATAGTAAAGTGTATATATATACATATATATACATATAAAGTGTATATATACATATGTCTATACATATATACATGAAATATATATATATATATATATATATATATATATATATATTCCCACCCCAGGCTCCAAATAGCCAATGAGTACCTGGAATTCTCTGACCCCCAGTGATAGGTTTAAAGCCCAACATGTGACTTGGCTTGCCCAATCAGATTCTAGCTTCCTACAATTTGTGAACAGCGACCACTTCCCTCACCCAGCCCAAAGCCCTTTGCTCCTGCTGGTGTCACATAGTCAGGTGTGCATGGCTTTGGACATCCAGCTGTGCATGTGTTTGAAAAGATAAGGCCCAGAGAACTTCTAAGGCTGGAACGAGAAATGTTGATGGTGGGCTGCCATGGCCTCCTCACAGTTGGAAATGACCTTGAGTCTCTGTCTTTCATTTGCTCTTCAGGGTACTGGGAACCCATCTTACCATGCGGTGGGCCAAATCCACTTACTGCCTGACTTAAAGTGGAACCATCATTGAGGGTGTCAGCCTCAATTAGAGACGAAACCAACACTCCCATACATAGCAGAACCAAGGCGCTACCGCACCTGTTTCCATAATTGACTTTAACAACTTGCTCTCCTAATTACACCTTCCCGCACCTGCCACTTTCTTCCCTCTTCTGAAAACAACTGTGGTTCCGTCCTCCAAACACACACTTCACCTCTACATCAGAAGACAGAGGGAGTCCCAGGGAGATGAGTGAAGTACCCCTGCTAACAAGTTGGCTGGGGTCCTTTTCCTCTTCCCAAATGGAAACCTTGATTAAAACCTTCTGGGGTCAGGAGACATGGGCTCTTGAGTATAAAGGCATACGTGCTGGGCTGACTGACTCAGAATCTTCACTCTCCAAGCTCTGAGGCCTAGAGCTTCATGACTCCAGGCATTATAAGCCAGACGCAAACTCAGGTTGGAGGCTCCCTGCTCTGGGCTCCAGTTGCCCACACCTCACACTCAGCAGCCAACGAGATCCTCAATTCTAATTAGCAGCTAGTGAGCACAGCAGCAGGGAGTGCCCATGAGTATTACAACTGCTAAGAACATCTTGGAATGTCAGCATTTATACTGACCAACAGAGCAGCCGTCAGCCCCAGGAGTCAGGTGGTTTGGCCTTTGAGCCTTGGTACCTCCCAGGAACAGTCAGAGCGACCAGGACTACCGTTCCTCTCCCTCAGCTCCTCACACCCTGCAGTTTTCAGTCTTAGCTTCCCACATGCTCTTTCTTATTTTATTTTTACTTAAACATGCTTTTAATTGAAAGAGAAACACATCACTTACCCCTCTTTCCTTCCAGCCCCTCCCATGTCCCCCCTCTTTTAATCTGATTATTATGGTTACATATATATGCACATAAGTTTGTGTATGAGCAAATAAAAATATGTATGGATCACAGAAACACAGCAGTGTGACTTTAGCCAATCACAACAATGTTTGCAGTCCCACCCAGCATAAATCTGGCTTAAGGAATAATTCCTTCGCACTGTTTCTAAACTCCTAGAGGAGAGAGCTGTGGTAAAGAGAGTGTGATTTGGGATCATTATGGGCCATTGACCATGTGATTTCATCATTGGGAGAGGCAACTCCTGTACTTAAGAAATATGAGCGCTGCAAGCAATGTCTAGACATTGACTAAGAAATCTACCCTTTCCTTCTTCACTGTGGAAAAAAAAAATGTCCACCAAAGCAGCTTAAAGAAGCGACAGCTTATTTTGCCTCACAGTTTAAGATCGGAGAAGGTCCATCAGGTGGGCTGGGCACAGTGGCCAAGTGTGAAGCAGTTGGTCCCATGGCATCCACAGTCAGGAAGCAGAGAGGGATGATGCTGGTGCTCAGCTCACTTTCTCCTTTTGATTCAGTCCAGGATCCCAGCCTAGGGAATGGCGCTGCCCACATTCAGGGTGGATCTTCTCACCTCAGACCTTTCTGGAAAATTTCTCCGCTAGACACATCTGTCAGTGTGTCTCCATGGGGATTATAAATCCAGTCCAGTTGACAACGAAGGCTAACCGCCATCCAGCCATCACATTCAAGCTTCCGTCTACTTGGTACTTCAGTTCCTAGTACACCAGAATTCTCTTTGGGTAAGTCTCAACTGCAGCACCCTCCCTCCGCCTCCCTCTCTAGCATCCTCTGCCCTACTATCACCCTCTCACCTCCTGGCCTTGGTCTTCCTATTCTGACATGTCACTAGTTCAACTTAACATCTCAGCATCTCCTCTACCAGCTGTGATGCCCAAGAGGTCACGGCCACCTTCCTTTTGTCTGCTATTGTACCCCGGATACTTAACTCACATCTGGCACATAGAAGATGCATAGAAAAGCCTGGTTAAATCCACAATGTCAGGAACTAAGGTGAAGTAGGTGAGTTGCTTAGTGCGTACTGTTCCTGACCCTGGGTTAAATACTGAGTGAGTATTAATAGTTGTCATTATAAATGACAATACCATTCTGCCTCTTCCTCGTAGGTCAAATATCCAGGATTGCTCTGATGTAAAATGCTTCTTGTTTCCTATTAACTAGAATATGAGGGAGGGCTCTGATTTGGTCCAATCTGTTGGACTCAGCCAACCAAAGCAATATCAAGTTTAACTACAGAGGCTGAGCTCTGGTTGATTGCAGGAGGTTCCGTAACCATTAAACCAATTATTCTGTAACCAATTAAGTCGCCACTTCCTTTTTCTATACTGGCTGTCAGATCCTGTTATTGGTTGAAGTTTTCCGAACCTGCCCTAGCCCAGAGGTCTGTTGGATTAGTGAATTGTTTCCGTCTTGAATTGCTACCTTCTGCTTTGTTTGTAATTACTCAGACACATTGTTGAATTCAATTAGAGATCATCCTTTTAGGTGTAGTTTACATGTCTGCAGCAGAGGCTGCTCTGGTTGGTACTTGGTGAGTTGGCTACCCTCGGCAAATGGAGCATCATGTCAGTATATAACCGAACCTTTCTGAGGCTGTTCTATCAGGGCCAGACTTTGTGTTCCAGAGGCACTTGGAGACTTCCAGTGTCCACAGCCTCAGCACACAGACATCATCATGAGTTCTCAAGATGCCTTTGACTCATAGCTGGCAACTTCTGCCACCAAGCCCCCATTGGACATGCGTGGTCCTCTACTCTGCCACCTCTCTGCCTGGTCCCTAAATATCCACATGGGAAGAAGACCTGGCCAAGACTTCCATGTTCATTTGATGATGATGCAACATCCTGAAATGAAGGTGTACTCAGTCCCTAAATGTCACATGTATCCACACAGGAAGAGGACCTGGTGAAGACTTTCATATTCATTTGATGACAAAGCAACATCCTGAAACCTCGGTGACTCATCTCTGTACTCAGGAAAATGAGTCTCAGGGACAAAAGTGCTGTGTTCCTCATAGGATGACTGTTCCAAATTCTAAGCTGGTTTGTCATCCTGAAAAACTACCACAGTGGTCAGAGTATTCCTTCCTCCTGGATAGGACAGAGCCTTCAAGGACTAGGAAACACAACTATTCATGGGAAGAAAAGGTGTATAAAGCTTCTTATTTTCGATCATGCACACAGGTACTACTTGTGTAAAAAGAGCCTAAATATTCTTACCCAGTGTCAGTGTCCAGTCCCTTGTGTGCAAGTCAGTCAGGGTACCTATATGATCCTTCCCTTGGAGGTGGCAGGGAGTTTCAACTGCCTTATATCCTAGTACACAAAATAACTCTATACCCTAACACACACACACACACACACACACACACACACACACACACGTGGACCATACAACAGGCCAATGTAATGATTCTACCCAAGTACAACTTGGTGAACCATTGAGTTATTATTGAGGTTACTGACGGGGATGGGGGGCAGGGTTGACTCATAAGTAGCCACATTGCTGAAAAGCCCATCCCACCACGAGTGATGGTTCTCAGGAGCTGCAAACCCTGGGGCTCTCTGCACAGCTTGCAGGCAGCTCCATGGCTCTGAGCATCCCCTTCCCTCAGCATGGTGGTCAGTCTGCTCCCTGAGCAGCGGTTCCCTGCTTCTGCAAAACTGAGGGGTGTGGGAACCTGGCAAGTTTCCTCTTTCCCAGGTGTGTGCAGTTTGTCTCCTCCTGAGTCACAGGAGCCGCCCCTCTCTCTTACAGGGAGTGTTTCCATTTCAGAGGAAACTGCCATCCAACACCTGCCCCCTGGAAGCCTTGCTCCTGCCGAACTGTTCACACCATGATGTCCAGGGCTGCCTGCAATGGCCCTTGTCACAGCCACATATGCAACCAAAGAGTCCCCATGTCTCCAGGCACTGTGTTCCTTTCTCTGTTAGGTTACAGGGACTATACTCACCTGTCCTCCCCTGCAAAAAGCCTCAGAGCATGCCTCATGCTCACCGGGCTCTGCTGAGAATGAATCCAGGAACTAATGAAACTTCAGGGATGGAGGACCTGAGCTGGGTGACATAGGCATCTGCATTAGAGCAGCAGGTCACAGCCAGCTGCTGGTGGGTGCTATTATCTAGTTCTGTGGTCACTAGGTCTCCTCATTTCCATGGGGAGAAAATTATACAGATTATTGTATCAGATGAAGCTCTATATGAGTTCATATTAAAATATAACACAAAGTGGCAGGCATTGTGACTGCAAAATAAGAAGAGAAAATTGAGGTATTATTTCTCATATGGGGATCTGAGGGCCCAGAGACAAAAGATGCCTTTTCTCTCACCTGGGACACAAACCCCTTGGGTATATATTAAATGGAGGTTGGTCACATATGGCCATATTGAATTTGATTTTTTTTATTAAAAAGGTTTATTTTATGAGTATGAATATTTGCCTACATGTGTGTCTGTGCACCACGTGTGTGCTTGGTGCCCTGGGAGACCAGAAGAGGATGTTAGGTTCCCTGGCACCAGAGTCACAGGTGGTCCTGAGCTGACCTGTGGGTGCTAAGACTTGAACCCCAGCCCTGTGCAAGAACAGCCTGTGTTCTTAACCTCTGAGCCACCTCTCCAGTCCTCTGAATTTGAATTTTTATGAATTTTGTTTGAAAGCAGTTGCCACAGTTGTGTGTAGCAGTTTCTTCTAGCTTGGAGGGAAAATTCTTAAGACATAGGATGTGAAAGGGGAACCAAAGGGGTATTAAAATAGACAGGATGTTTACAGAAAGGTGAACCACACCATCCTGTGGGGAAGCTTCTTAAGACAGGAAATAAACTACTCAAGATAGCTGCAGGAAGTCCCTGAAACTGACCAGATACACAAGTTCCCACTCCCCAAGTGGGTATAAATAGTAAAGACAGCTGAGAATCACTCTAAGGCTAACCGAGCCACCTGTAAAGGATACCCTCCAGCTTACTGAGATGCCAGCAGGCTGTGCAGTGTGCTCCAGATTCCCAGCTTTTGTGAGCTATCACCTGTGCTTGGGTGGGATTTGGTGATACAGCTTTGAGTCATTTGTGCTTCTGTAAGTGACCCTAATGAAACACACTGGTTCACCAAGTTGGACTCTGGTGACATCTGCACTTGGGTCTGTTGTTTATTTCCTATCTGAGATGAGCAGACATTTGTTTGCACCTCCCCTGAAAAAGGGCCACACAGCAACAGTGTCATGTTCAATTCTACTTAGAAATTTCCAAAAAAATGCTGCATACTTCTAGTTTTTTAAAAGATTTGTTGTATTTTTACATATGTGTGAGTGTGTGTGTGTGTGTGTGTGTGTGTGTGTGTGTGTGTGTGTGTGTTAGGAGTGTATATCACATGTGTGCAGTGGCTAAAGAGGCCAGCAGAGGGCATCAGATTCCTGGGAGCTGGAATTATAGGAAACTGTGACCCTGCTCGATGTAGGGGCTGGGAAAAGAAGGCCTTTGGAAGGGCCGTTATTCATCACTTTTCTGTTGCGATGATAAAATACCCTGACAAAAGTCAACTTATGAATAAAAAGTGTTGCTTTGGCTCACAGCTCCAGAGGGAGAAAGCCCATTATGGTTGGGAAGACATGGCAGAGGGAAACAGGCACAGAAAGCTGACTGGTCACATTTCATCTACACACAGGAAGCAGAGAGGATGTGGAGCAAGGCTATAAACTCTCAAAGCTGGCTCCCAGTAACTTACTTCCTCCAGGATGTTTCTACAACCTTCACAAACAGCACCACCTACTGGGGACCCAAGCATTCAAACACCTGAGCCTATGGGGGCCGCTTCCCATTCAAACCACCTGAAGCAGCAAGTACTTTCAAATGAGCCGTCAATCCAGCTCCAGTGTCTGGTGTTTATAACTATTATTTGCTTTATTTTAAACCACTAGCTCATAAATAATTATAATTTAATATTGTAAATCAAGAGCTGAAAAAAGACCCAAAGTGAATACTCCTTGTCACAATCACTCAGTTCTTCCCTTATAGCTGAAGTCAGCCATAGCCAGTGCTTGATGGGACAGACATAACTGTGGCCTGTTGAAATGATGGACAGCAACAGAATATAGGCGGGATTTAGCCCATGAGCCTTTGTTGGCTGACCCCTGCTATGGATGGCCACATGAATATAGCTGTGAGTATTCTGGAGACATTCAACTTGAACTTTACCCTTTCTGTTTCTCATGCCAGAAATCTTGATGTCACCCAGCCTGGGAACACAAGCTTGTAAATCTCAGGTACTTGAGAAGCTGAGGCAGGGGCATTGCAAGTTCATGTCCAACCTTGGCTTCAGAGTTAATTCAAGGCCAGTCTTGGCTATTTAGTGAAAACCTGCCTCAAAGTGAAAAATAGAAAGAGAACTGGGGATGTAGCTCAGTGGTAGGGAGTTCGCCTGGCTTGTATGGGGTCCAAGATTCACTTCCCAGTACAGGAAAACAACAAAATCCCATCATCTTCTCCCTGATTCCTTACTGATAATGTATCCTGGCCAATATCACATCTACATTCCAGAATGTGGCAACAGCCTACCACCCTACCTCTAAAGCTTAGTCCCTGGCCCCAGCTATCATCATTCCTGTCTCCACTACCTGGAAACACCCCTAAGAAGCCATGTTTTCCCATCATTTCCCTGCAGTCTTTGCTTGACACCATGGTCAGAACAATCCACTGAGGTATCAGACTTTGTTTCTCTCTAGCCCCATTTCACAGGAAGGCAAAAGTTTTATAGAATAGAGACTATAATGTGGTCTTCACTAACCAACAGTCCCTCCGTCCCCTCCATGATTCTCTGGCCATGGCTCACCATCCTCTCCATTTCCTCACTGGACTTCTTGCTAGCCGTACAACAAGCCAGACACAGCCACACCTCAGGACACGTTAGCCCTCTGCAATAGGTCATCTCCCCTGTCAACTTTACTGAATTAAGAAGCACCTGGGAGATTTGTATGGCACACCTCTGAGTGTGTCTATGAAGCAGTTTCTATCAGAAATTAAATCCTGAGGGTTCTGCCTCAAAGAAGAGATCAACCCCTTCATGGATCCACAATATAATACCTTTATTGGGAAGTGATGAAGGCCGGAGGTCGGGCCTAACTCTTGGGAGGTCTCTGGGTTTATGTGTGTGAGAGAGAGTGTTCTTGGATGTCTATCTTTTGCTGGCTTCTTCCTGTATTGCCCTCCGTGATGGTTCCTTTTGTGTCAACTTGACACAAGCTACGGTCATTTGGGAAGAGAGAACCTCCACTGAGAAAAATGCCTCTCCATCAGACTGGCTTGTAGACATGCCTATAGAGCATTTTCTTGATTAACAATTGATTGTGGGAGGTTCCAACCTACTGTGGGTGGTGCCACCCCTGGACAGGTGATCCTGGGTGGTATTAAAAAAAGAAGGCTAAGCAAACCATGGGACAGGGGGCAAGCCAGTAGGCGGTCCTCCTCCATGGCCTCTGCTTCAGTTCCTGATCCCAGGTTCCTGCCTTGAGTTCCTGCCCTGGCTTTGCTCAGTGATAGACTGTGACACGTATGACGTCATTGCCGCCACCCCCACCCCCACCCCAGTTACTTTTGATCAAGGTGTTTCTCACAGCAATAGAAGACCCAAAAAGACCGCTTTCTTATGCCTGGCTGCTGTGATGGATGGTCTGGTGCCACTGTGCTCCTTTCTCCCCCAGCAGACTGATCTGCATAAAACAATCCATCCTTTCTCCCTTCGCTGGTGCTGTCAGGCATTTGTTCACTGAGATGAGAAAATCCTCCCCCCCCCCCCCCCCCCCTGCACCTCTCTCTGGGTGCATGGTTGGCTCCGTTGTGCATGGAAAACTTTCCTGCACACCTCCTCTTCTGACATCAAAATGTCACCTCCCTCTCCCCCACTTGATCTCCCTCCTTAGCCATTCATCACACTCTGCTGTCTACGCATTTTATTTATTGGTTGCTTTTATTGTCTCTCACCTTCCATTAGCATGTAAATTACACAGATGGGGGGATTGGTGTCCATGTTGTTATCTCTTCCGGATCCCGGAGTGGAGCTGTGTGTTGGATAAATAGATAAATGGCTGAACAGCCCCGTCAACCATGAAGCCATTATACATAATCTTAAGGTGATTTTAGCATATGGCTTATTCACAAGAGAATAAGCATATTCTTGTATCTCCCAAAAAAATCAACAAAATAAAAATTTAAATTTCGTTATCATCTTTTATCTATACAATTGATGAAGTCTTCTTCGTCTTCTTTTTTTTTTAAGTGATATCCCTCTATCAGTGAGGGGGCGATGAGATGAACGTCTCTGTCACTGTTTCAGAGAAAGCTCCCACATACTTTCACTGTAGAGAAGTTCATTCACATTGAGCAGATGGCTTAGCATTGTGTATGCACCATAGTCTAGCAACCTCCCTTAATAAATCACCCCAGGAAGTAAGGAGACATGGGCAAAAACCAAAATGGATATTCACTGAGGCATCCCTGATGCTTACTGAATTCCAATTGGAGTCAGCCAAGAAACACATGTCTCCATGGAGTAAAGAGAACCCCGAGCCTTAGATGGGTCACGGGAATGTGGAGGAAGCTTCTTGCAAAAGGTCCTGGTAGTCAGAGTTGACCTCAATTCTCCATCCCTTAGTTATGGCCTCCCTAGGACCAAGATGCAGATCCCACCCGTCGGCTTTTGGTTTACTCCTATAGTTCGCTTGATAGTGGGGAGATGTGCTTCTCTGAGCCTGCCTGCTAACAAACCTGAAGATTTTCCATTCACCCTTTGCTGTGTGACCGTCTTGGTCAGTATTCTATTGATGTGAAGAGACACCGCGACCCCAGCAACTCTCCTAAAGGGAACGCATTTAACTGGGGCTGGCTTACACTTTCAGAGGTTTAGTCCAATATCATCATGGCAGGAAGCATGGTGGCATGCAGACAGACATGGTGCTGGAGAGGTAAGCTGAGAGTTCTACAGCTAGTCCTCGGGCATCAGGAAGAAAGCGAGCTACTCCACTGGGTTTGGGTTCTTGAAATCTCAAAGCCCATCCCCAGTGACACATTTCCTCCAACAAAGTCATACCTACCTCATCAAGGACACACACCCTACTCCTTCTAAGTAGTACCACTCCATGATATACGAGCCTATGGGGGCCATTCTTAATCAGACCACCACAGTGATGTTTCTTAGGGACATGGCAACAAAGTCTCAACTCACTCCAGGCAGAATGCCAATGCCAATCCAAAGTTTCATCCACATGGGCTTCTATAGAGGAGCATGATCAAGGGGTTACACTCAGGAGCATGGTTTAGGGGTTCCTCACATGGGTAAGGAGTTACTTACAAGAGCATGAATGAGCCCTTAACCTTTACATCACTGAAAAGCACAAGGCCACCATAGACAACTTCCCCACAGCTGCACAGGCGGAGAAAGATTTGGGTTTAGTTGAGTCTAGCACCCCAGAAACCATACCCAGCTGGGGCAGAAGTACATGCAGCTGAAACACAGAAGGGAGTAGCTGGAATCTCAGGTGGGTGTCTAACAACCTTCCCACGCCTCCTCCTCCACCTAGGAGGGAATGTCATCATGTTGAGGGTCTCTGTGAGCAATCACAGCTACCCAGGATGTAATGGCGGTTATGCATAGAGGACAGAGCTCACAACACCATTGAGGAAGAAGAACACAGCAAGATGAGCCTTGCTTCCAGAAGAAGAATGAGACCCAGGGCACAGAGGAGCCCAGTGAAGCCACCCAGATGGGCTCACAGCTTGGTCACCACCCCAGCTAACCAGACACCAGCTGGGTGATGACAAATGACCGTCACTTTTAAAGCATGGCATCTAAACGTTCTTTATGGCACCTCAGTAAACCAGCACCGCTGTGTGGTTTAAAACAGCAACAGTGGAGATTTCAAAAAGTTATCAGCACAAGAAAGCGCCACACGTCTGACTGACCATCGGTATTCATCTCCATCCAGGTGGTGGGAGCCAGTGTTCAGGAGGATGATGTATCCTGACTAGATAAGACTGGATGGCGGGCGGTGGTGGCTCACGCCTTTAATCCCAGCACTCAGGAGGCAGAGCCAGGCGGATCTCTGTGAGTTCGAGGCCAGCCTGGTCTACAGAGCAAGATCCAGGAAAAGGCGCAAAGCTACACAGAGAAACGTCTCAAAAAACAAAAACAAAAACAACAACAACAAAAAAGACTGGATGGCGTCTTTATTTTAATTTTTAAATTTTAATTTTTGTAGGCATTTTGTCTGCTTTTATGTGTGAATATCATGTGCATTACTGCTGCCTCTGGAGGCCAGAAGAGACCATCCAGTCCCCTGGGACTGGAGTTACAGCTACTTGTGAGCCCACCGTGGGAATTTAACCTTGGTCCTGTGCCAGATCAGCTGGTGATCTTAACTGCTGAGCCATCTCTCCAGCACCCACCCCGGAATGGCATCTTTGTTTATGAACCCTCACGGGATGATGGCCCAGTCGAGATGCAGAGATGGTTTCCCCAAGGACAGTTGTGGTGCCATGCCACTGTGACTACAAGACTCATAAGCCCGGGGAGGGGATGTCACACTGTGTGCTGTCGTGGGAGAGGAAGCAAGCTAAATTGCTATGGCTGCTTCTAAAATTCTGAGGATGGACCCTAAATGACCCACGCATTCTCTGTTAATTTCTTTAGGGAGAGAGCACAGGCCACAGCATTTGTGAAGAGTGGAGGACGGTGTGTAGGAATCTTTGCTCTCTCTTTCCACCATGTTGGTCCCAAAGATGGAATCAGGTTTTCAGGCTTGGACACCTGCTGAGCCATGTCACCAATCCATTCCTGCATTCTGTTGGTCCCAGATATTACATCAGGTAGAAGGAAAATGATTTCAGTGAGAGTCTTTTTAACTAGTACAGAGCTATATATGTGCACAAAAGGTGCTGGACTAGTATGAAGTGTGCATAGTAGTCTCTGAGGCAACTTATGGACACCCCCACCAACTGCCCTTGGCCAGCAGGCCACACGCACAGCCTCTAATGTGGCATAGAGTTTTGAGGTCACCCTCCTGATATAACACCGAGTCTCCCCTTCTGGTCATGCGATGATGCCCTATGGCTTGAGATCTGCGGCTACTCCAAATTTGGTGTCTTTCTGCCATCTGTCAAGCTCACATTTGAAGTTCCTGAGCCACAAAGCCCTTTGGTCGACACTGACAATCAATTAAAACTCAAGTTTGGGGGCCTGCAAGATGGCTGAGGGGGTTATGGTACTTGCCACCAAGCCCAAGCCTGATTACCTGGGTTTGAACCTCAGGACCCACAAGCAGAAGAAGGGAACTGAGTCCCACAGTTGTTTTCTGACCTTAGACGCACGTTGTGACACATATGTCCTCACACATGCACTAAGTAAATAAATGTAATTTGAAAATGTTTAAAGAGATTCCAGTTCTGATCACCCATGACTTTCTCTAATGACCGTTGTTTGTTTGTTTGCTGTTTTTCTGAAGGTGAGGGCATTGCTGCACATGTAACCCTGTGCTGTTGTATTTTCAATGCAGGCATCACTGTGGCTTCCCCCGAGGCTGTCACTTGCTCTCCTGCGGTTCCCCGGCTTCTTGCTGAAATGGCAGCACAGGCTTCCTTAGGAGGCTTCGGAGGCATTCTACATACACCATCGCCCGCTGCCTCCAGCAGCTCAGATGCACGGCCAAGTAAATTACAAGTTCATTATAGCGTGGAGTGGCTCTGAATGCAGAACAATTGACTGTTTTTGCCGAGACCGCACAGCTGTGAAGCAGCCCATCAGAATCTGAACCTGTGTCTGTGAAGGAAGGTGAGAAACACTCCAATCTTGCCACAGTCCTGCTAGCCACTGAACACAGTGTGGCCACTGAACACAGTGTGGTCACTGAACACGGTGTGGCCACTGAACACAGTGTGACCACTGAACACGAGTGTGGCCATAGAACACAGTGTGACCACTGAACACAGTGTGGCCACACTGTTAAGAGCCCATGACTTGTGTCAATTCGCCAGCTCTACATAGTTTCTGGAACAGTGCATTTGTCAAAAACAAAAACAAAACTGTTCCCGTGTTAATAACTTAGCAAGCCTTGGGCATTTTGTGCAGAGACGTGTTCTCGGTTCTTTCTGGTTTTCTTTTTAAAATTATTTTTCTTAATGTTGCAACAATTTTTAAATATTTTTTTATATTATTAGTTTATGTATATGAGTGTTTTGTCTATCTGCATGTCTGGGTAATATATGTACTCCTGGTGTCCAAGGAGGCCAGAAACCCTAGGATGCCACCATACCTGGAACTGGAGTTACAGATGGCTGTGGGCTGCCATGTGGATTTGGGAATCCAACCTGCATTTAGTGTGTACATACATGTACATGTATTTAGGGCTGACTGCTTAGGACCGGAGGCTCATCTTTGGAGAAGACTGATTGTCCCTCCTTCAGCAGCCATATAAATGGCTTTTTTCCTCCAGCTTTAGCTTTAGTGAATGTCACCTCATTCCCATCCATAGCCTATGGTCCATATTCTCTACGACACGTTTCCATGATAGGCCGTACAGAAGTGTGTTTTTCTACATCTGACTTAATTCCCACATCATCCATATTGTCTCCAGTGTCGGGATTTCCTTTTGATGTTAAGGCTGAATGATGTAAATTAGCCCAGCCATGATGGGAAGCATATGGAGGCTTCTTGAGGAATTAAAAATAGAATGATCATGCAAGCTAACATTCCCACATCTGAATATATATCCAAAGAAATGAAATTACTGTGTAAACAAGAAATGTGTGTTCCCACATGCCCTACAGCATTATTGACAATAGCAATATGGAACCAACCTAGTGGTCCATGGATGGATAGATGAATAAAGTCACACACACACACACACACACACACACACACTGGTTTGTTTTATGAAACACAGCAACTGTATTTTGAATTCTTAATGTTCTAACTATAAATAAAAAGGAATGTGTGACTTTCACAAATAGAATGCACTATAAATTGTATTTATAGAAGTCAGATTTCACTGCTATAAAGTACCATACCCATCAGCTGTGTGTTTATCTTTAAGGATATGGAATAGATAAGACAAAATCATGTTCTCCAATACAGTTAGTGGTGATGTTGGGGGGAGCTGGGATTTGGAATTTTTTTCTTCCTATGTTTATAAATTTATAATGGGTTTGTGTCATTTTACATAAAGGCAATGGAACTCAAGAAACAGTGCCTTCTATCCAACTAACAAGGAAGACCACAGCAGGGGCAATAGGTCGGGCAGGGAGGTGCATTTTATCCAAGCAGCCAGACACCCTGCAGAGAAGGGGGCAGCCTTGGCCCATGCTTGGGGCAAGAGCTGCTGAGGTGGAAGAAAGGAAGCAAGGGCTGGAAAGCACAGGTCCCTGGAAAGCCCCAGAAGGGAAAGGCTGCAGGGCAAGTGCCCAGGAACCTCTTGGGAGGGGGCAGGGCGAACACGTGCCACAAGATGGTCTGCCAGCGCCACCTAGTGGGCATATTGGGGACTATCGCCTATAACTCCCTCCCTTGGGAAAGACTGAGCCAATTTTGCAGGGAAATGGATAGATCTGGACAGTATATAAATGCCGTAACCCAAACTCAGAAAGACAAAACAGCGTGCTTTTTCTCATACGAGGATCCCCTCCTCCAGCCCTCCGCCCCCCCCCCCGTGTGTGTGTGTGTGTGTGTGTGTGTGTGTGTATTTGTGTCTGATTGTGAGTAAACCCTGAATGTCTGGGAAGAGACCAAGAGAAAGTTAAAAATGGGTGTCAAGGAAGGACATGTGTCACTTGGATGGAAGGTTATGGAGGTGGGGGGCAAGAGCCTAAGCCGTGTGGGAGGTGAGAGGGAAGAGGAGCCTACTGAAACACACCTTGTTGAAAATTACCTAGTGGCGTCTAATCTCTTGTATACTCATTTAAAAAATAAAACGAAATTTGAAAACGTCCTTCTGAACATGCAGAAGAAAGAGGCTGAGTGAATGTAAGCCCTGAAGGCAGGAAGGGTGGGGACAATGTCTTGTGCCTTGAGGTGGCTTTGCACCCCAGGGTTCCCAGCGGCTGAGTATACCTGCCTAAGAGTGGGGCTGTTACCATTATCTCATCATGGAGTAGGGTGGAGCACAGGAGGCCCCGCCCACCCCTAAGGATTTACAATGGGAGATGGACACTGAGGGAGGAAAAGTCATTGTCTTCTTTGGTATAGCCCTGATAAGCTGCACATATAATCTCCTGTAAATAACCCCTCCCTGTGCTCCTCTTAGCAATCTTAATGAAACTCATTTGGTAAAAAGGGAGAGGGGGGGAAGGTGGAGAAGGACTACTTGGATTGAGATCAGCAGGGGTGGGAAGGAGAGGGACAAGAGAGTTATGAGGAGTGAATAGGATCAAAATACATTACACGTGCACATGAGAATGCTATATATAATAAGACACATTATGAATCATGAATGTGTGCTAACAAAAATAAAAGACAAAAGACAAAGGCACGTCGTTTTGACTATTTGAGACACTAAAGCCAGTTAGGAATCCATATCGTGGGCTCTGCAGTAAACTGGGTCAAAATGCTACACTGGAAGCTCGCAGGGCTTGCTATTTGCTTCAGGTGAGGCTGGCACACAAGGGATGCACCTGAGGTGGGGGTGGGGGTGGGGGGCCGGGTAGAGAGAAATTATCAATTCTAACTTCTCCGCCCTATGGTCAGATTATTTCTATTTCATCACTAGCCAAGCCTTCCCTTTTAAAGATGCTGGAATATATTCTGATAAAATAAAAATGAGCTTGTTGGCCATCACATAACATGACAAGAGTGTACATCTGTCCTTTCCTTCTCCAGTCCTCAAAAGTAACTGAGAAGGCTGTTCTAGAAGGAATTAGAGTCCGTACTTATCAGAAAAGGAACCCAGGTCTACACAGGGCTGAGAAGTGCCAAGACCCCAAAGCAGCCAGTGAGTGAGGTTCAAAATAAAGTACCTTGGCCTCCCTTAGCCACAAACATTTCCATATTTTCCCCAGGTCTGAAGAAAAGATGGTTCTCTGTGAAAAGGCAGAGACCCAAAGTTCTCTGGAGTTCAGGGTTCAGGTCTGGTATTTCTAGGAAGAATCTCAGAATTCTGAAAGATGCATATGGAATCTGGGAGCAGCTGGATATCTTTCGAGGCTCAGGATATGGGTGTATATGAATGATGCTCCATGATAAATGACCTGTCTCACCTGTCAGCAAGTCAGTGATTTTTTTTCTTTCTTTCTTTCTTTTTTAAAAGAAAACAAATACAGAATCCTGATTATTTCACCAACTATAAAGATATGCAAGCCAGGAGCATCACATTCTTCAGTAATTGTTCTCAATTTTGTCTTTCAGGGCTGATCGCCCAACAAAACAGAACAAATTTGAGGGAAAACGTCTTTGATGGATTGGCTGCTCTGCTGGTTGTTTTGGTGGAATGGGTCATAAATATTAACAGGCTGACAAATGTGTCATGTTGCACCTGTGTCATAGAAACACCCAGACTTCTACTACTTCATTCCTTTGATAGACACCATCCCTTTCTCTCCTGACCTTGCTCAGATGAGTCTATTTTATCCTCTCAGAGGCCTGGGTTTTAGTTCCCAGCACCCACATCCTACAGCTCACAGCATCCTGTAATTCCAGTTCCAGGGGAATCTGACGCCCTCTTCTGGACTCTTTAGGTACCTGCACTCACATGTAGATACCCACACAGAGAATCTAAACAGAATCATAAGTAAAAAACAAAACAAAACAAAAGAACCAAAACCTACAAAAAAAAAATAGCTGGGCGGCAGTGGTGCATGCCTTTAATCCCAGCACTTGGGAGGCAGAGCCAGACGGATCTCTGTGAGTTCGAGGCCAGACTGGTCTACAGAGCGAGATCCAGGATAGGCACCAAAACTACACAGAGAAACTCTGTCTCAAAAGAGTATATATATATATATATATATATATATATATATATATATTTATATATATGCTTTAGTTTTGGTAAAATCAAGGTTCAGCTAATTTATTTGGATTACAAACCAAAGTAGGTAATCTGGTATCTCTTTACCTACTTTAGTCTCTGAAAATGGTTTTCTCATGTTATTTGTAAAATATCCCCACAAATATTGTTATATTCAAACAATATTAAGTGTCCAGGTGTCTTTCCAGATGCTGGAAAGACAGATGTGACCAAGTCCTCAGTCATCCATCATCCTCTGATGAGGAGATCGGATGTAGACACCAGGATAAAAATCAGTGATGGAACCTATGACAGATGGAGACAGGGTGCTAGGTGGGAGGCAGCTAGCATGAGAGTAACATGGGGCTGGGGAAGGTCTCCTAAGAGTTGAGTTTAATCCTGAAGGAAGAGGTGCCACCAGTCCCTGGAGAGCAAGGGAAGGGTGTTTACAGCCAGAGGAAGGGACGCGACGAGACAGAGACCCAGAGATGCAGAGGTTATTGTAGAAAAGGCTTTGGCAAGAATCCAAAGATGGTGACTTAAAACCACATGCAAGCTGGCACTGGGGGAGAGGGCTCCACTTGTGCTGACAGCATAAGGACCAGCATTCTGATCCCCGGAACCCATGTAAATGCTGGGTAGGCATGGCAGCCTGCCTGTAATTGCAGCTTCGGACAGAGACGATGATGAGAGATCCCCAGAGCAGGCTAGTTAGGGGGATTACTCATATTGGGTGGGCTCTGGGTTTGATTAAGAGGCCTTCCTTCAATGAATAAGGTGGATGAGCGATTGAGGATGATTCCCACATCAACTTCAGGTATCCTTATGCACATACACCCCCGTGTGTACCCATACACATGCAAAATGTGCATGCACACCACATACACATTAAAAGAAGAAAGAAAGGGGAAAAATCTCTTGTGCATATATGTAGATTACCCTAGGGCCTCAATGCTTGAGGCACAGACAGATTAAATCATACAGAGAACAGTTGGCCACTACTTGAAGTAACAGAAGGAATTAAGGACAAGGCATGGATGGGACAAGACCTCACTCAGCTGGGGCAATGCCATTCTGAGGTTAAGACAGGTTTTTAAAACCTACCCAGGTGGAGAAAGGCCTGATTGCCAAAGAGACCAGTTCACCCTGGTCCTTGTCTATCACACCAAAAAGGATGTCATTGAGACACAAGAAGACAGACGACCACAATGGACTGAGAAGCAGGTACCATAGCCACCTGCAGACCCGTGGCCAAGGATTCTGCAGCCGTACAGGACAGGGAGTAGGAGATATTCTCAGATTGGGTTTCTTACACCTTCCAGTTCTCATATCCCAAGAAGCCCATCGGGTGTCTACTGAAACTCATATCCTATGAAATTTGAGGTCATCCTTGGTGACCTGAGTGTGGATAACTTGCTAGAGTTCTATGGTGAGTCTGTACCTCAGTAGGCATTATCGCGTTTTTATGGCCCCTCCCCACAAAAATGCACCATCACTTCTAGAGCTTCTGGAAGCTTCTAGAACATCCTTAGAGTTGCTCCTGACTATGGTCATGAGTGGAGCTTTATCCAAGCTTGAAGAAATGTCATCCCTGCCAGGCCAATGGGACAGACACACAGGAGGCAGTTTAATGGGTTCTGGGACCCTGTCCAGCTTCAGCCAGTCTGTTCCCAACAAGGCTCTTTTAGTCCATCTACATTTCAAACATTGCCAATCCCCAGGCCACCTGGGGACTCTCAGGGCAGTGCCAACAACAAGAGGCTAGTTCCTGGGCCTCTGGAGCCTTGGTACCCAGCACACACTCCTGACACACTTCAGTGAAACCATCTTCCCTGAGTGCAGCACTTGGACCTGATACGAACACAGATGGAGTCAATAAAAGACAAGGGGTCCCGGGGAGCCACTTGGCTCCACCACAAATGGAAAAAGATTCGCACAGTAGACCCCGAACGGCTTCCCAGGAGCCCTTACGAAAAGAGGGTAAGCAATGCTCAACAAAACTGTGTTTTCTTTCTTTAAGCCACAGTGTTGTATGCCTGGAAATCAGATTCCAGAAGTGCTTCATGTTGCTCTGCACAGGACACCCAGGGAAGAACAGCCTGGTGACGTGTTTTCTGCAGAGCCAAATTCTCACCACGGCCATAGGGACAATGCCAACAAAGACTGTCTGGTAGATCACAGAGGTGAAAACCTTGTTGGGGGGGGGGGGGGGGGCGCATTCTCAGAAGGGAAAAAATTCATTTGCATGATTTTCTAAATCCTGATAAAGCCACTTCTATAGTAAGACTTAATTGAAGGAACCATTTTCTCTAAAAAACTAACATTAGCATTAAAAACCCAGAAATCAGCGTGTTGCCCTGTTCTTCCCCAGTCAAAGTGGGAGGAAAACCACAGCTTGATCCCGTCATTGGTGACACCCTGCACACCTATCTGCCTTCCACACCCCTCCAAACCACTCTCTACAGACACAGGCAGGCAAAGTCCAGAACCACTGGCTGCTCTTTTATTCTGATCTACAGTTACCCCTATCTCCCATTCAGCACACACCAACCCCATGTGCAACAGTCTGCTGTAAGCATCTGTTGAATGGTCTTAACGGTAGCTGGCAGACTGATGCTCTGTGAGAAAGACTGGACCTTGGACTGGCTTCTGCGAACATGAGTCTCAGGCAGGTTCCAGACACACCAAATTGTTAAGCTTTGTCCTGTTGGTTTGGAGTACAGAATTGCAAAGTGTCGTAGGCTGCTCCACCCAGCCCCCTTCCCTCTGGAATTTAGAACTGTGGAATATTCCAGACAAAGGTGCTCAGGTAACTAGGTGACTGACGCTCAGTGAGAAGAATGGATAGCTGGGAAGAGGAGAGAGAGGAGAAAGAAAGAAGGAACTGTAAGCATTGCAGCTCATACGGAAAGATATCCTGGCAGTCTGGAATCAAGAAATACCGCAGTCTTCCTAAGTGACAGCCCCGCTCCAGGGAAAGGTTTCCTCAATGCAAGTGTAACAACTTGGCTGGGCAGAGGAGGGTTTCCTCAGCGAAGTTGTTACAGCTCTGCTTCAGAGAAGTGTTACAACTCTCCTCCGCTAGGGGAAAGCTTCCCCAGAGAGAAAGTGTTACACTTCTTCTTGCTCTGATCTGCTCAGGTGAAACTTGTTACAGCTGGCCTCCAGAGAAAACGTCACACTGCATGACAAATCTCACCCAAAGTGACTTATTGGGAAAGAAGAATCCGGGAGAGGGGCTTCCTTGGGTGAGGGACAGCAGCAAACTGAACAGGGTACAGACCTTATATGGGATTTCTTGGGGGGGTGGGGGGGCGGGGAGAGGTGGGCAGAGTTTTACAGGTGATTTGGGATTGGTGGATTTTTGTGGTCTGATTCTGGAGCAAGCTCAGGGATTGGTGGCATTTTTGTGCTCAGGGATTGGTGGTATTTCCAGCTCAGGGACCTCAGGGATTGGTGGGATTCTGCAGCCTGACTCTGGGGCAAGCTCAGGGACTGGTGTGATTTTAAGCCCTGCTCCTGGGGTCAAGTCAGGGTCAGGGTATTTTTCCTTGGCCCTTTTAACCCTGCAGGAATGAGATGGGGGCGGGGAGGGAAGACGGAAAAGAGAGAAGAGAAATAAAGGGAGGAGAGGTGGGGAGAGAAAAGGGAAGAGAGAGAAGGGAGAGAGAGTGAAGGAGGGAGGGAGAGAAAAGACAGAGGAAAAAGAAAAGGAGATGGGGGAGATGGGAGAGAGAAGAGACAGAGAGGAATCAGAGAAAAAGAGAGAGAGAGAGAAAAGAGCTAGAGTAGGGATAGAGAGAGCAGAGAGAGCTGCTTCTCAGGGAACGCATCCCACATGGATGGCTGAGCCAACTGTCTTCAGAATGGCCCGAAGGTCACCCTACAAGGAACACTCCTGAAAGTGAGCGGACAGACTGCCCAGGACCTGGACTCTTTCCAGCCCTTAGGATCCCTTTCTTCCTTGAGCACTGACATCAGCGCTGACCAAAAGTCACGCAAACGCTGAACTATGACTGCATTGAACCAAAGTCCCTGAACAGAAATTGAAATTGCTGGACACTCATTGTAGTGTAGCATGAATGTCAATGATGGTGGGGGGTGGGGGGGAGGCAGGCAAGACCATCTGGCAGTGTGTGTGAGGCCTGGCCTGTCATCCTGTCTCTGTCATTAGCTTTCTGTGACTCCCCCCCAACCCCAAGTAAGTCACCTGACTTCTGGAAACGCTAAGTCCCCTTTAACCAGAAGAAGAAGAGGTTCAATTAGAGCCATGGCTTTTTAGACTGTTTTAAATTGCTCAGCTTTGTCTTGATTTGAAATCACTTATACTGCACAGGGCCGTGGAATCGTACAGAGCCTTGGAGTTGTGTGCACATTTAACATTCAGCAATATCAACAATATCAACTGTGCATGGGCTGCCAAGAGAGCAGCCTGGGAGGGAGGCAATATAAAAGAGAAGGGAAGGAGGGAGGGAGGGAGGAAGGAAGGAAGGAAGGCATGAAGGAAGGGAGGGAGAGAGGGAAGGATGGAGGGAGGGAGGAGGGAGAGAGGAAGGAAGAAAGGAAGGAAGGAAGGAAGGAAGGAAGGAAGGAAGGAAAGAAAGAAAGAAAGAAAGAAAGAAAGAAAGAAAGAAAGAAAGAAAAAGAAGGAAGGAAGGTAGAGAGGGAGAAAGGGAAGGTAGAGTGGGAAAAGAGGGAGAATTAATTAAGTACTGGGGAAAGAAGCCTTGTGGGAAGGTGGTCCCATCACTCTTATCATCTAGATGCTCCTGGCAATGAAGCCTCTGCCTGGAAGGCATGTGACCTCAGGACTTACAGGCTTTTAAACCAAGTCCTTCATCTAGAGCAACTGTCCCTCTGCTGCCCTTTCAGAAGCTGGGACACTGAGGTGCACTGTGTCTGCCTGGGCCTCGGCACCCTCAGAAACAGGTTTTCATGATCTGCTTTATCTCTAGGATATTTTAGCCCACGAGGTAACCTTAGAACTTTGCACTTGGAACCATGGTGTAACCATGCTGTAACACAGCTGTGCTATGGAACTCAGACCAGGGAGCCCACAGCCCTGCCATACTGATGTCCTGTAACCCCAACAGGGTCCCCCTGAAACATGTTCACACACTTCTGTGTCCTGTGGACTACAGGGGGAGAACTATGAACTGACCTGTCTTTTAACTCCTCTGTTTTCACTATAACTTAACTTTCTTTGTTTTTCACGGTGCGTATTTATGGGATGTGGTGTGATACTTTGTAACACAATCTATAAGGAACATACAGGGTGACCAGAATATCCATACTTCGAACTCTAGTCACCTGTTACACTCCAGATATTTCAAACCCTTCTCGTTCTCTGATTTGAAATCCAGTCGTTAACTAAGTCTGTTGAGGGTGAGACCTCAAAAACTCTCGTCTGAATTGCTTCCTCACACAGGTAACCCCGCTTCTTGGCTGAGGCGCTCCAACCAACTCACACTGGCCTTCCCCAAAAGTCGATCATCATTAAGGCAAACTATTGCAAATAGCTCCATGTGGACCAAGTCACACCCAGCTTCCTGCTCCAACTGAAGCAGCTGGCCCTCTGCCCGACACTGTAGGCATTCAATCCACATTGGTTTAATTGATTGAACAGATTCAATTTCCTAGCAGGACACCCTGAAACATTCCAGGGATGTAATTTTCCTTCTGGGAAACAAGAAGCCAAACGTTAATTGAGCCTGGAGCTACCTTCTCATGTCTGGCTGGTAAATATACGTGTAGACACTCTGTTTCTGCCTCTGATTAGAACATTAATTCTCAACTGACAGCGATTTGGCCACCGAGCAAGAAGCTGCAATGTCTAGAGTCACATTTGGGTGTTACCATGGGTAGGGGCTGCTGGCCTCTCTTATGGCTAGTGGCCAGAGGCACCATGTGACGCCCAGTGACATAGAGCAGTGAGGTTTTGTTTTGGTTTTTGGGTTGTTTTTTGGTTTGGGGGTTTTTTGTTTTTTGTTTGTTTGTTTGTTTTTGGCGCCAAAGGTTAATAATGATGAAATTGAAAACCCCACACTTAAGTGTAAACATTTGTAAACAGCTAGAGGCTGCTGTTTAAGTCACCCTTGGGACAGAGTTCCCAACATTCCCACTGAGAAAGTTTCTAGGCACAGATCAAGAACAGGGGCCTTAGACAGTGTTCGTTGATTGAGGCGAAGATACCAAAGGAAACTTGGGACTGAGACAGAAGGAAACTGCACAGGGATGCCCTGGATTGCAGAGCAGTGGTTCTTACCTTTACATGTTTCATTGTGGTGAGTTCTGGCAGGTAGGCAGAGGAAGGAAGGAGCCAGCCAATGACAAGAAGAGCAGCCTGGAGAGTGAGTGGAGACACTCTGGTCAGCAGTTCCCCTGTCCCAACCCATCTGATGGGGGAATCTAATGATTCTGTGACTTTTCAATTGCTTTGTGCCAAGTGTCCACACGCAATATGAAAAATCCACGTTTGTTGTTGTATTATTATTAATGGTTATCATTGCATCTAATTGTGAAAGTCACTGTGACATTTCACACACACACACACACACACACACACACACACACACACACACACACATTGTTCTTTTATTGTTTCCAGCCCCCTGACCATCTTACCCTGCTCCCCCATTCACATCCCCTCCCCTTTCCTTAACAGTCCCTCTTGGATCTTTAGGTTATCTTTTTATTTGAGTTTCTACGGCTGAGAGAAAACATGCAGTAATTCTCCTTGCCTATCTGACTTATTCCGTCCCATCTACTATGCAAATAACACGGTTTTTCCTTCCTTATGGCTCTATGCTCCGTCATGTCTGTGCACCTGTTACCTCCTTGTGGCTACGATAGACTGTCTCACAAAAGGAACCGAAAGGAGGAATCGCGTTGCCCATAGTCCATCATGGCAGTGAAGGGAGAGTGGTTTGAGTGACATTAGAAGCCAGGAAGCATATGCAGAGGGCCTAGGTTGGTCCCATGCAGGCTCCCTGCCTGGCTGTCAGTCCAGACTCTGTGAGTGCCTATGAGCCCAGGTTAGTTGTTTCTGTGGGTTCCCTTGTGTTGTCCTTGACCCCTCTGGCTTGTGTAATCCTTCCTCCCTCTCTTCAGCAGGATTCCCCCAACTCAGCCTAATGCCTGGCTTCCTCAACTTGATATGCCATGCTTTGTCAACAGCCATGGGAGGCCTGCCACTTTCTGAATAGGAACAGAGGAGGAGTGGATTGGGGTGGGGGAGGTAGGAGGAGAGAACAGAAATAGGGGAGGGAGGGGAAACAGTGGTTGAGGATGTAAAATGAATGAATACATTTAATTTAAAAAAATAAAGCAGGAAGCAGAGCATTCAGGCTGGGAGTAGAGCTGCACAACAAACCTCAAATTTCTGCCTTGTGACTCGCCTTCACCCTCCATCTCTAGCCCCAAAGGTTCTACAACCAGAACCCACACTGCTGGAGACCAAGCATGCAGACACAGGAGTCAGTGGGGCTATGGCACACTCAAACCACAACAACAGTGCCGTGTGTATTTGTACTTTCTTCATTTCCCATTGTCTCCGTGGATGACAGTCCCCCAAGCCCAGAGTCTCCCAAGGCTGAACTCATGGGGCTGACTGGGCTCTGGGTCCTTTTGAAAGCACGGGGTAAGAAGGAGGTCCTTGCTCATTTTCTCAAGCTCCTATCAGAGTCCCTCACCTCTTTGCTGCAGACACAGTTGTGGAGATGCCACAGAAGAGCCGCCTGCATGAGAGCATGGCCTTGTGGCTCTCACTTCATGGGACCCCTGAATAGGTCGGGACCAGCCAGATAATCCCATTTTGATTACCTTACAGACCATGCTCAGAGTTTTTAATTATGTCTGCACAAGCTTCCACTTTTGTGTTATGAGATAATGTGGTCACAGGGGCAACATCTCTCCACACTCGCCATAGCACATGAGACACAGGTGAGTCACGAATGCCACTCACACTGAAGTGACAGAGGGCATACACAGGCCAGTTCACACCGGATGGCTCACAGGGCCACCTGCTTCTGTCACAATTATTTGGAAGACTCAAAACATTTGGCCTCGTTGGTGGGGAAAAAAATCAAGTTCTTAATACAGTGTAATCTCTCTTGCAAAAATCTTTAAAAACACTAGAAGGGACCAATAATGTCCAGGCAAGAGAGTGAGACGTACAAACTTGAAGAATATTGATTAAAATGTTTTTTTAAATCTAATAAATAAAAATTTATATCTGATATCCAATCTGTAATTTCTAGGAATTCAAGGATGCATAAAAATTTTAACCATAACATGTAGGAAAATCAGGCAATTAAAATGATCAACAGCCAGGTATAATGAATGACATATGCTGGCAATTCCAGAATGTAGGAGTTTTATGTAGGAGGATTGCTCCAAATTCAAGAAGAGTTTGTGCCCAGATAGTAAGACTCTGTCTCAAAGAAAAAACAAAACAAACAACAAAAAAAGGAGAAAAGAAATAAAAAACAGAGATCACATATAACATGAAACACTATTGGGAATTTAACTGTTAACATGGCTACACTATACACAATTAAAAAAACTATAGTCTAAACAACTGATGGGGGTCTTGGAAAAATAGAACGTAAATTGTAGATGTGTTGAGCTTCTAAAACATATAAGCTACATGTATGAGATGAGTGAAAATATTAGATTAAAAATAAATTATAACCTCAAAGTATACATTTCATAATACCAAGTTACTGACCCAATGACCCAACAGGAGAAACTCCCTAAAATCAAAAACACAGTGGAAACATGAAAATGTGTTCTGAAGAAGAATATGCAGAACCAAAACCACTTGTGAACAGAGTCTGGCAGTCTGTACCTGACTGGAGCTCGCTCATTAGAAAGCACAGAGACAAAGTGTTAGAAGAAACATCAGAGACTTTCCTCTAAATTTTTTGAGATGCCCCTTGGAGCATTACTCACTTGGGAAGAAGAATAAAGTTTTATCATCTGGAAAGTGGATGTGATTGGCCATGAGCTTGCACAAAAAGCAAAACAGCTTCCTCTGCCTTTCTGCTCCATGCAAGCCAGCAAACCCTGGATGATGCTGCCCACCTTCATGAGTATACATTTTCCTTTGTCAGTCGACTAACTCATCCTCCAGGAAACAGCTTTCCAGAAGCACCCAGAAATGGTGGTCTATCAGCTCTGGGGCCACCCCTTAGTTGTATAGTTGTGTCATTGTCCTGGTTAGCTTTGACTGTCAACTTGACACAGCCTAGAGTCATTGGAGATTAGAGTTTTAGTTGAGGGATTGATCAGATTGGATTGGCTTGTGGGTAGCACCATTCCTTAGGCTTATGTCATTGGCTACATAAGAAAGCTAGCTCAACATGAACCTGTGAGTGAGCCTGCAAGAAACAGTCCTTGTGGCTTTTACTTGAGCTCCTATGCTGAATTCCCTCAATTCTGGGCTATAATCTGGAAGTATACCCCAAACAAACCCTCCCTTAAGTTGCTCTTGGCCATTTGTGTTTATTGCAGCAACACAAAGAATCTATAACATTCACATTGATGGGAAAAGTTAGTCACTACCTTACAGAACAAAGGAAGAAAAAAAAGAACCAAGAAGGAACACATGTGACCTCCAATTATGTTGGTAAAACTCCCTCCTAAAATAGCCAAAACAATATGTCCAAATTAGTCAACAAAGTAAGACACTGAATAGATAGGCATTTATCATTTCCTGTACTCTTCTGTAATCTTGTACATTTTCATGAGTGAAAGTTGGGAGCCACAGTTTTCTTATTTGACCGATTTTGCTATGTTCATTTATCTCAAATACATATTTTTTTTTTCAGCATAAAAGCTCTAGGAAATCCTCCCTCTGGCTCTTTAATGAGCACCTAAGAAGCCGCTCACCCATTGCCTTACTTCTAAACAGTAACAGAATGATCTTATTGCCTTTCCCTTTTTCTTTGCATTTCCAAGCTTTCTAAAGTAAAATCTACCCTTATTCCTGGTGTGAGCAGCCTCACTCTTGCTTAGCCAGCACTTTCCCAGAGTTAGATATAATAAGCGCTGATAATGAGCCCTTCCTCAGCTGCCGAATCAGTGGTGATTTCTTACATTAACAACTTGGCCCAGCTTAGATTTCACGGAGTCACTGCGATAAGCCCAGAGGCAGCTTTGTCAAAGGCTGTAAGACCTGTATCCTTTTTTAACAAGAGCCCAGATCCTTCCAGGAAGTGATGGTTCAGAATTACCTTGATTCCTTAACTGCAACTTTTAAGGCTTGTATCAGTTACTTTTTGTTGCTAGGACAGAACACCATGAGCACAGACAACTTACAGAAGAAAGAGTTCATGTTGGCTTGACATTCCAGACTGAGAAGAGTCCATCATGGTGGGGAGGCATGACAACAGGTGGCTAGAGCAGGAAGCTGAGAGCTCACATCTTTAAGCACTAACATGAGTTAGAGAGAGAACAGGAAGTGAGATGAAGCTATAAACCCTCAAAGCTTCACTGATGCACTTCCTTCATCAAGGCTCCACCTCCTAAAGGTCCCAAAACCTTCCCAAACAGCTCCACCTGCTGGTGATCAAGTGTTCAAACACCCGAGCCTGTGGGGGATGCTTCTCATTCAAGCCACCACAGGAGTTATACCTTTTTGATTCTTCCTACAGTCATTCTTAAGAAAGAGAAAGAAAGAAGGAAGTAAATAAAGGAAGGAAGGAAGGAAGGAAGGAAGGAAGGAAGGAAGGAAGGAAGGAAAGAGAGACAACTGTGTGTGTGTGTGTGTGTGTGTGTGTGTGTGTGTGTGTCTCACATTTGATGCTCTGGGGAAGTACTCATCTAAAAGGCTCCACATAGCTGCAGAGTCAGGTGTCTGAAATCTGGGGGGTGGCTCTAGTTGCAGTGGACTTGACACCCAAGGAAGGTGGGTATAGTTTTCTGAGAAGTCTGGGCACATCTGTGATCAATGGCTCCCACTGAGAAGGCAAAAATTTCACCTGTGGGTCACTTATAGCTAACGCTCTCAAAACCCCCAAACACCTGGACTTCAACCCCAGACAAGCAAAAGAAAAAGAAACAGGACCAGAGGAAAGAGAAAGGACACTTTAGCCAAGAGAAACCCCTCAAGTACTCACTTTGACTAAAAGTTTCACGCACATTTCTTGAGACCCTACAGTGGGAAGTTGTCTGGGACATATGAATAGAATCCCAAATGGGACTTTCATTAATCAAGAGAAGCCCAGGCATCTATGACATGCCAAGAGGCACTGCGGTAAGATTAGACTATTCTTTCAGCTTTCAGTTACCTGGCATTTATTACATCTCTTGGTTAAGCAAAAACCCAATGGAGAATTATCATACACCCTCCCAAATTCCCAAAGCATGTGGATCTGCCCAAAAGAGGTGCCGTCTTTCAGGAATGTGTTCTCCTGAAACTCATTAATCAAATTCAGCGATCTTTCCTGGTCCCCTACTCAGTCCAAATGTATTAATTACATGGCCTCACAAACTTCATCAAAGGTTCATTATCTTACAGTAATTTGGTCTTAAGTCAACCACAGTTAAGAGGACCATGAATATGTCGCAGCATAGTTTCTTTGGTCCCAATTACATATTTCCTCCAGCTCTCCTGAAATTCACTTCATGGAAACATGATCTTGTCGACAATGAATTGATTATGAAATTATCTTGTCTAGCTAAGCAAGTATAAGTCAGATTTGTGCACAAGAAAATAGTAAGCTGTGTTTAAGAGTAAACATGTCAGGGTTAAAGAGATGGCTCAGTGGTTAAGAGCTAGCACTGCTCTTGCAGAGGACCCGAGTTCAGTTCCCAGCACTCACACTGGGCAGTTCACAATTGCTTATAACTCCAGCTTCAGGGGATCCAACACCTTCTTCAGGCCTCCATGAGCACTGCACTCACATTCACATACACACATACACACACATACACACACACACATACACACACACACATACACACACACATACACACACACACATACAAACACACATACACACACACACATACACACACACACACACACACACACACACAAAATTTAAAAACAGTAGAGCCCGGCATGGTGGCACACATCTTTAATCCCATCACTTGGGAGGCAGAGGCAGTCCTATCTCTAAATTTGAGGGCAGTCTAGTCTACAAAGCAAGTTCCAGGACAGGCAGGGCTACACAGAGAAACCCTGTCTCAATAGTAATAGTAATAATAATAACTTCTTATTGTTATTTAATTATTTATTAATCATTATTATGTAACAATCTTTTAAAAATATAATTGCATCTTCCATTTTGCAGCATCAGTTCATGTCCAATGTGCAGATACAATCTGCTATTACTACCCTTCCTCTGAGTTTCTAGAAAGGGAAGTTGGATTCATGCAGGATGAAGGCACAATTCTGTCAAATTTGCCTAATGAGCCACTCACAGAAAGAGAACTGGAAAACCTCATTTCAAGAAAAGGAAACACCAGTGTGTGCCCAGGGATTGACGGTGAGGGTCAGATAACAATGAAATCTGGTCATCGACTTAGAGGATAAAAGCCACCCATTGACCTGGAATGACAATATAATAGGGGACATCTGAGGCAAGTCAATTCCTGACAGCCTGCACTAAGGAGGGACTTGGGTGAAATGATGGTTATCGTGAGAAAATGATCGTTGACATCTTTACTGTGTCCCTCCCCCAGCCACCAGGAAGAGCCCAAAGTATCACCCGGCAGGGTTTCAATATCCAAACAAATACGGATTTGCAACGTCAGCTCTGAACCGTGCGAAGCCAATTCCTTTGAAAGTTATTTCATCCCGGACTGGACAGATGTTGGTTCCACGGTTAGAGAGCTGCATGGCTACTGCAGAGGGTGTGAGTTCCCTTTCCAGCACCTTGTAGGGTGGCTCAAGACTGTCTGTCACTCAAGCTCCAGGTAGCACCATGCCTTTGATCCCAGCGTTCATTCAAGAGACAGAGGAAGGAGGATCTCTGTGAGTTCTAGGCTAGCCTGGTCTATATATAGTGAATTCCAAGCCAGCCAGGGCTACCCAGGAGACCCAGGAGAAAAGAGAAAGAGGGCACACAGAAAGAGGTGGATGTTCTCTGATTTGAAGAAGAATCCACATGTGCACTCTTTGCCTGAGTCGGCCAGCTTTGGGTAGTCCTCACATTAAAACACGTCATCTATCTGCCTGTCAATTACTGTGTGCTGGGCTGTTCTCACACGTGCAGAGACAAAGGCAGCAAATGAGACGAACCTCTTGCTTTCCCAGACCTTATTTCTAGAGGAAGGAGACAGCCAGCCGGCAAACAAAAAATAAAGGCAATATCAGAGAAGGCTTCGAAGCTCTATCCTAAATAGCTCCAGTTTGCCAGTGTCTGAGAGGGTAGAACGGTTGTATGGAGCCAAATGCTCATTCCATTCAGCCCACTCTAGACAACTTCGATGCTTTCCTTCCCATCCATTCATTTGATCCCCTGGCAAGAACCCCTAGGCCTCCTTCTCTTTGCAATACTCCAGCCAGGATTGTGAAAGGACACTCATGTGCCGGCAGCCGCCAGAATTAGGACAATGGTCAGAGCCCCATGGCTGACCTAAATGGGTTCACGCCAAGAAACAAATCTAGCTTTCGAAAGCTCCACTGAGAGGCCCTTCGCAGAAGATGGCTGTCACCGAGATATGCTGAAAAGGAGATAATACAAGGAGCAGTGGTGTAGGCAGAAGCAATTTAAACAGTGATAACGAGGAAATGACGTTTGAGAGCCTCAGCCATAGAAGACAAGGATCAACATCCCGAAATAGGGAGACAGTGTGAGTGCAGACCCCGAGGTGGTAACGGATTGGCTATGTCCACGTACATGTCTTACACACACGTACACATACACGTGCTCAGTCTATCACATGCATGCACACATTCACATTCACAAAAAAAGCCGCTTCACCAGAGCCTGCCATGACCCAGCCTCAGACCTTTCAGAGTTCTGACTGTACTCATCCCCAAACACCTGCTGGGGCTGGTGAGATGTTCACAATACGCCCCAAGGTCAGACATGTTTGTGCATGCCTGGCGGACACACCCGCCCAGTTAGCCCCAGGTCAGGATAAGCATTTCCGGCTCAAGGCGTCTGGTAACCAAGGCGACCGCCCGGACACATCCGCCTGGCGAACTCCAGGTTAACAGCCATTTCCGGGTCAAGGCGTCTCGCGTGACTGGGATCCGTGATGTCACGTAGCCACGCAGGCGCGCAGCATGGCTACGTCATTACGTCTACCTGGGCACGCCCCGCCTTATAAAGAGCCGCCATGACTGGCCTAACTTCCTTCCTCACACGTGTTTTCTCCCGCGCGGGCACTTACTTCTTTCTGTTCTCCCAATAAACTCTATCAGCGGATTCTGTCGTGTTTCGTGACATTTCCTTGTAAGGGTAACAGCGAAAATAACTAACAGCTGGGGCTGGGGGTCAGGTCAGAGCTCCAAATGCAAATTGGTTGGTTTTGCTGATGGGATAGTTTGAGTGGGTACATACTCTTAAGCCCCGCCCCCAACACACCCATAAGCCCGACACTTCTAAGGCTGACCCAGAGCCAAGCCACTTCCTTGGACCTTTAGTATCTGCATGGGAATCGATGTCTTTTAAGGAGACCTCAGCCCAGGGTAGAACCTGGCCTGAGCAACCAGAACCCAGGCAACTAACTCTTCTTGCCATGGCTTCTGAATCCTCACAGTGCAGAATGAGCCTGACTGGGTCTGAGACACGGGAACAGACCAAGACCTATCAGTTACAATTCAGTGTATATAATATTGCACATGTATAATCCATGCATTGTTATCTATTGATCGATCAATAGATAGATGATAGTAGATAGATAGATAGATAGATAGATAGATAGATAGATAGATAGATAGA
>CABHPP010123483.1:0-21928 GCA_902168425.1 Peromyscus attwateri | reverse complement strand
TTAGTTAGTTAGTTAGTTAGTAGTTAGTTGGTTGTAGTTAGTTAGTTAGCTTGCTTTTGAAGTTTCCTAGTCTCCAAGAGACATACTTACGAATTGTCCCTGTAACAATGGCATGTCCACACTACATCTTTGCATTGCCTAAAACATGACTTCCTTGAACAGGTTAATCATGCCCAAAGCATGTAAATGTTATAGCAAGGAGAACTAAAAACAGGAGCGATACAAAAAATAATAAAAACCCAAAGCTTCACTTCAGATCCGGATGATTGACCCCAAGGGAAGTCACCATTCACTAACTGGTTTCTTCTTGCATTCCTGACATTTTTTTTTTCTGCTATACTATGAAATTCAGAAACAAGTATTGAGTTTGGGAAACCAATCCCAACTGCAAGGAAGTGATTTTGAGCCTGACTCGCTGTCCTCCTCCTTGACCTGCAGAAGCTGCCTACACCCTCCTGTTGTATGATGAGCTGCTGGAGTGGTCCGACCGGCCCCTCAGGGAGTTCCTGACCTACCCCATGCAGACAGAATGGCAGCGCAAGGAGCATCTACACCTCACCATCATCCAGAACTTCGACAGAGGCAAAGTACGTCGTGCTGCCAGCCTGCGCTCGTGGTGTGCGTTTCTTCCCCGTCAGGGGCCTTGCCCTAGAGAGCCTATAGATAGAAGCACCGGATGTTTCCGGGACTGGATCTTCTGATTAAATATGTCTGTCAGAGGCCTGGGGAATCTATGGTTTTAATGAGGCCTCTGGGAAAGTCCCATGTGCCCAAGCTCTTTATCACCCTTTGACTAACACCGATCCTGAGGTAGTGATGCTGTCTTAGTCCACTCCAGCTGCTATACCAAAATATATAGACTAGGAGCTCACTTGGTAAGGGCACCTGCTGATAAGCCTGAGGACTGGAGTCCAATCCCCATGAATCACATGGAAGAAGAAAAAAACAGACTCTGGCAAGCTGTCCTCTGACACACATACACATACACACACATATATATATTATGGTTTCTCTTCCCTCTACTCTTCCTGGTTCCTCCCCACTTTCTCTACCCTCCAGATCCACCCCTTTCTGTATCTCACAGAAAACAAACAGGTTTCTAAGGGAATATAATTATAACATAATATAATATGCTAAGAAAAAGAGCCCAAGAAAAGGCACAGGAAAGAGATACAGATGCAGAGACACTTGTGTACACACTCAAGAATCCTATGAAAATACAAAACTGGAAGCCATAATATATACACCAAGGACTTGCCGCCTAGAGAGAAAGAGAGAGGATGAGCATAAAATTAAAACATAAAATAAAAATAAATTTTTAAAGAAGAAAGAAAAGAGGGGAGTATAGCAGGCTTTTTTGGACCACCAGCCCCCAAATCATGACACAGAGACTTATTATTAATTATGAATGCTTGCCCTTACTTTAGGCTTGACCCACTGGCTCTTATAACTTAATTTAACCTGTTTCTCTTCATCTATGTTTTGCCTCAGGGCTTTTTACCTTTCTCTCATTCTGTATGTCCTGCTTTCCTGCTTCCTGCTTCCTCCATGTCTGGTGGCTGCCTGACTGGCTGGCCAGCCCTGGGCATCTTCCTCTCTTTCTCCCTCATTCTCTCTCCCTCAAGTCTAGATTCCTTCTCCTACTCATTCTCTCTGCCCACCAGTCCCGCCTATCCCTCTACTGCCTAGCTATTGGCCGTTCAGCTTTTTATTAGACCAATCAGGTGCCTTAAGCAGGCAAGGTAAAACAGCAACACATCTTTACATACTTAAACAAATGCAACATAAACAAATGTAACCCATCTTTACATCGTTAAAGTAATATTCCACAGCATAAACAAATGTTATTGGTATTTTGGTCTTTTTGGGGGGCCTGCCACCCAGCTCCCAATCAAATTACACTCAGAAGCTTTTTCTTATTTATGAATGCCCAGCCTTAGCTTGGCTTAGTTCCTTGCCAGCTTTTCTTAACTTTAAATTATCCCATCTGTCTGGTGTCTCTGGGCTTTTCCTTTCCTATTCCTGTAAACCTTTCTTTGTTTCTTACTCTCTGGGTTGCTGTGTAGCTGGGTGGCTGGCCCCTGGAGTCCTCTTCCTTCTCTGGCTCCCTTCTTCTTCCCCTCCCAGATTTCTCCTTCTATTTATACTCTCTGTCTGCCAGCCCCACCTATTCTTTCTCCTGCCTTGCTATTGGCTGTTCAGTTCTTTATTAGACCATCAGATGTTTTAGACAGGCACAGTAACACAGCTTCACAGAGTTAAACAAATACAACATAAACAAAAGTATCACACCTTAAAATAATATTCCACTACAAACAAACGTAACATATCTATATATAGTTAAACAAATGCAACATAAACAAATGTAACACACCTTTAACAGTTAAAGTAATATTTTGAAACATAAAGAAATGTAACACATCTTCACATCATTAAAGTAATATTCCACAACATAAACAAATGTAATACATCTTTACATAGTTAAACAAATGTAACATAAATGCAACACACCTTTACATAGTTAAAGTAATATTCCACAACATAAACAAATGCAACACATCTTTACATAGTTAAATATTCCACAACATAAACAAATGTAATACATCTTTACATAGTTAAACAAATGCAACATAAATGCAACACACCTTTACATAGTTAAAGTAATATTCTACAACATAAACAAATGCAACACATCTTTACATAGTTAAAGTAATATTTCACAACAGGGAATAGGGAAGCCCTGACACAGCATTATGAGACAAGGAACCTGCAAAGATGTCATTGAGTTTGTTTTCCATTGGCTATCTACTGCTGAGCATGGGGCCTACCCTTAAGACTTGTTTGTTTCCCCTGTGAGACTCCCTTGGAGAAAACTAAATTTTCATTTGCAAGCGGTTGTCAATTGGAGATAGCTTCTGGGTTAGGGTGGATCCTTGTGTCCACTTCTGTCAGCTCTAGAAACCCATCTGGTACAGATACAGGCAGGCCTGGTGCATGCTGCCTAAGTCTCTGTGAGTTCATATATCCTGTTGTGTTTAGAAGGCCCTGTTCCCTTGATATCCTCCATCCCCTCTAGCTCTTACACTTTTTCTGCCTCCTCTGCTACACAGTTCCCTGAGGCCTGAGGGGAGGAACTTGATGGAGACATCCATTTAGGATTGAATGTTCCAAGGTCTTTCACTCTCTACATATTATCTGGCTATGGGTCCCTGTAGGTGATGGATGTGACATCTGTCACCACATTGATCAGGATTGATTCATCAGTGTGCTATTTTAAAATCTCATGAATTGGCCCGTCCCAGAAGTCTGTGGTCAGGATCACCCCACAGTCCTACACCTATAGACTATAAATAGCTTTTACCTATTAAGTTGTTGAAGGAAATGAAAATATTATTAATACTATGAGGCAAGTGAAAACTATATGAAATTTGCCTTTGTGTCCATAGATTCTTATTAGACCATAGCCATTCTCACTTATAACTATACTGATTTCAGACAACAATAGATGAATTGAATAATTGTGGCAAAGGTTATATGCCCCTAAAGCCACAAATACTGACAGTCTAGGCTCCTGAAGAAAAACTTTGTTGATAGTATGCTAGATGACAAAATTTCAACATTTCTTCTGAAAATAACACATTGACCTAACCAGAATCTAATGGCCCTCATGATTTGTAAGTACATGCTAGCCAAGCAAAGAGTCCAGGGTGCCACACTTGAATTATTGGACTGTAGGAATCAGTGATAATTCCCTTTTGAGCACTGACAGTCTATGTGTACCCATGTATGTGGCTGTTGTGAAACTACAGTTGTTTCCAGAGTGTGGTTGTGATATAACACAAGAAAATATTGTTTTTCCACCATGTGTTAGTGAATGTTATGAGGAGTTGTCATTTCCAACTTTCTGAAGATGTTTAACAAGTTACATGTTAATTGCATGTCATTTTCATGGTTAAAATGGCAATATTGTTACTTTAGGTAGTTGTAAAGTCTTAGAGAGTAAAGCTTTATGATCCAAAAGCATCCATATCCTGACCTTTGGATAGAGATGTATAAATGCAATGAATGCTTACTTTTGTGTTATTGTCTGTCTGTAGTGTTGGGAGAATGGCATTATCTTGTGCCGGAAGATTGCAGAGCAGTATGAGAGTTACTATGACTACAGGAACCTGAGCAAGATGAGGGTAAAGTACTTGGGTGACTGGGAATCAGGTGTGGTACGCTTTTCGCTTAACTTCCCAGCGGGGCTGTAGGAAATCAACGTTGTGACCCTCTTTATATACCTTGCAGGAACTCTTTCTAAGATAAGTCGTTTTCCCTGAAGCATACTCAGCTACTTATGAGGAGAAATAACAAATTGGTCTGTGTGTGTGTGTTTTTTTTTTATTTAATATACCAAGAAGGAGTCTTGATCTGTTTCTGAAGTCCCACATCTGAAATGCACAATCTAACCAAGGATTAATATTTTAAGTTTTTTTGTGGAAAACCTCTGCACTGAAGAGCTTCCCCGGTTACATAGAAATCTGACAATATACAGTTCTTACTACTGCAATCTGCAAAATAAAATGGTAGAAGTGGTTAAGTGGCTCTCATGTTAAAAATAAATTAGGAACAAATCCTGCATGAACTCCCTCTGTACCTTCAGAAATATGTTCTCACTAAACTGAGGTGTCAGTACCAGGTACTCAGGGATCTTAATATTCTGTAGTCCTGAGCCATTGGTTTGTATCTCCGTGCTTATAAGTTTAAACAAGTCCTTATTCTTGGGAGTTACAAGCATTGTGTGTCATGGTGTAGTAGTCAAGGTCCTGAGGAGTGCTGAGGTCATCTAGCTTTCTAAGACAAGATCTTTTGCCTATACATATTAAGGTGATAATGATATTCCATTCCAAATTTGAGGTTGCCATTGGAAACAGGAGAACATAAATCTTCAACAGCTTGCCAAGTCCTCTTGCACCACCACAAGCCCCTTATTCACCTGCTGGGAACTTCCCCTCTGCTTTTGTCATAGGACTTCGTGTCAGTAGGTCATTGATCGTTCCCCTAGCTTGAAAGCTAAAGGAAAAAAATCATCTCATTTTAGCTTCAGTTCATCGTGCTGATGCTGGCAGGACCCACAGCTTTATATAAAAACATTGCTATTCAACTTCTCTTGGCATCCTATCCCTGCAACAGAAGAGAGGTTACAGTGTTTACCAGTGAGAGCCCTTGGGTACCATAGTCACTAAGATTTTTATTAACCCAAAGCATTACATTTCATACCAGCTGCTCTCTGGGGTGCTGTTACTGGGGGAGGGGGAAGCATTCAAGTACAATATTAGTCTTTCCCTGGAAGCCCCAGGGATGATAATACCACAGAAGGGAAGCCATAGCTTTGTTTGCTTCCTAGTCTGAACGTTGTCAAAGCCACACTTAAGAGCTTTTAGCCTAGACAGCACTTTGTGCTGCACACCTCCCTTGGCTCAGGTTGGTGATTTGCCCCCATCCCACCTGTGCAAGGCTGTATCTTCCTTATGTCCTGAACTACGGTGTGCAAGGGGGAAGCAAATCCACAGGTTAGTACACCTCGCACAAAACTGCCCCCAAAAGCCTTGGCTTCTACTTATTCATGTTAATTTCTACTTGCTCTGTATCTATGATGAAGTAAACATTTCCTTGATAGACTTATAGAAATCTTTAAGTTACTTCTGCTCAGGTAGTAACAGGTAGTAAAACCCTGGATCCTTTGAAGGGTTGGTAAACTACAGCTTGTGTCCTGGTGAGTTGAGACGTGTCAAGGAGACCATGTAGCCCACAAAGCCTGAAATTTTTACTTAGTATGTATTTACAAAGTTGGTTTGCAGATCCTCTCCTGGAAATACTTAAAAGAGAATCAGAGTCCTTTTCTGCATGAATTAAACTGTTTCACCTGTATTTAGAAGTATGTTCTTGTATTGGTATAGCTGAAATGTGGGATGGAATTCACAGAACTTCCTCTCTACTCTCCTAGATGATGGAAGCCTCTTTGTATGACAAAATCATGGACCAGCAGCGTCTGGAACCTGAGTTCTTCAGAGTTGGATTTTATGGGAAAAAATTCCCATTTTTCTTAAGAGTAAGTAATACACTTCTTAATTGGCTTTAATCCTTCCTACTCAGATTCTCCAATCAAGGAAACTAAGGAATTAATGACATTTTATGACAAGTAACAAGGAGGCAATGGCATCGTGATATTTTTATTTACCCTTTTAATCTGTGAAACTATTAATCTAGAATTTTTGTCTTGAACAGTTTCTGAAGATCTAACAACCTACCCCTTCCTGAGTTTACGTTAGAACAGTGATTATGGCTTCCCTCATGTGGCATTCACTGTTGTGTTCTCTGTGCAAGCTCCATAGTTAGCATTAGAAAATATGGAGGAAGGCAGTAAGAGGGCTTGGAGGTGTAGATTGTAGGAAATAATAGTCAGTTCAAGTAGAAATCTTACTTCCAGAGCCACGGGGAAGTGTTGTTTGACCTTTTTGATGACTTTGTAAGAAGGTAAATATCGCCCAGCAGAGACATCTAATTTATTGCTAGTATAAACTGTTTCTGCAAAGGGGAGTTTCTGGACATTGTGTGGTAGATACACTTGGGCCGTGTAATATTTTATATATGCATGTGTTCATTAGACACCTCCATCTATAACTCCTCCATGTATTAAAACACTGGTTAAAAGAGTTCATTTACTCACTCAGGGAACTGTAGAGAAGTAGTCTACATACCTGATAAAACTGAATCCATTTGTGAGCCAAGTAGGGACCTAAATCATGTAATACCAACACTTAGGAGGCTGAGGCAGGAGAATTGCCACAACTTTACAACCAGCTTTTGCCATATGGTGAGTTCTAGGCCAGCCTGGGCTTCAGGGTGAGATTCTATCTTAAAAAACAAACAGAGCCACTCATAGTGACTATAATCCCAGCACTCAAGAGGTAGAGGCAAGATGACCAAGAATCCAAGGCCATCCAGATCCTGCCTCAGAATAACACACACACACACACCCCAAACTGAGTGCATTAGAACTTTAAATCTCAATGTGAAAGTATTTCTGTGGATCTAAATCCTGCCTTAACTGTAAGCATCCATGATAAAAGGCAAGGTGGCCATACTCAGAGAAGGAAGAGGAGAAAGACTTCATTTATTATTTAATCTTTAACTTATCTACCTTCTAGATGAAGTAGATAGATGATTGATAGAATGACCCTCAAAACATCCAAAGACCGTAAGTGGATATTTATGTTCAGAATCACATGAAACACTTAGCTGATGTTATAGTATGGTGGTTAGTGTTGGATGTTAACTTACAGGCTCTGGACTCACCTGGGAGACAAGCCTTCAGGCATTCCTGTAAGGGATGTTTAGAATAGATTACCCTCAGGAATGCCATGCATGACAAAGAGGAAACTAGCTTAGCAGGAACTTTCAGCACTCTTTTCTTCCTGACTGTGGACTGGCACCTTGTGGCCTGCTGCTGACACCCTGACTTCCCCACCAAGAAGGACTATACCCTGAACCATGAGCCAGAGTAAACCAACATTCCCTGAGTTGCCTTTGTCAGGGTGTTTTATCACAACAATAGGAAAAGGTGCTCCGACAGTGAGCTGATGTTTCCTTTCATTGATTGAAATGACCAAGTACTTGGGTGCTACACAGACATTATATAAAATCCCCTTGTTGCACTTAAAAAACATGCACACTGGGCGGTGGTGGTGCAGGCCTTTAATCCCAGCACTCGGGAGGCAGAGCCAGGCGGATCTCTGTGAGTTCGAGGCCAGCCAGGACTACCAAATGAGTTCCAGGAAAGGCGCAAAGCTACACAGAGACACTTTGTGTGTGTGTGGGGGGGGGGGGGACATGCACAAGACTTTGGCGGGTAGGTCTGCCTGAAGATAAAGAAAGATCAGTTCCCAATCAAAAATAATGGCAAATGCTCTGAATTTAAAGACTGCATTTGAGATGGGGACAGGCCAGTCCTGGTCTGGTGTCAGTGTCCCTTAAGAACACAGGGCCCGGGGACCTGGCTCTCAGTGGAGTGGTGGCCTTCTAGAGCAATGAACAGCCTAGGGACCTAGAGACCCTCAGAGCAGGGCAAAGCATGACCCTGCTGTAAGAGTCTTTTCCTTTGTCGATACAAAATTGTACTATATGAAAGAATACATTTTCTTCCGTATCATGCCAAGAGTTGGCTAATCCATGGTGCATTGTAGGTATGGTGTTTGGAGACCATAAAAATTTTAGAGACCCAAAAAGGTTTTGATTTCTTTTAACTGTCAGAAGAAGACAAAGAAACTTTTAGGTTGAAGGAAATGTAACAATATTGTATAAATTATATATCATGTATTGATAAATGTCAATTTTGATGTTTTTATCTCTAGCAAACTGGTAATCTGATACACCTTTTTATATGTTTATGGAGGAAGAGGCCCGTGACAGTAAATGTGCTGAAGGCACACAAAGCAGTCATGTAGCGCTGACTAAAATCTGACTTTATTTGAAGCTTACAGTGAGCCATCCTAGATTCCTATCTACTACATGTAATTACTGTAAGTTAAAAGTGTATATAGGGCTAGAAAAGTGACTCAGGTGAAGAGCACCTGCTGCTCTTCCAGAAGGACCCCAGTTGGGTTCCCAGCACCCATGCCAAGCACCTCACAACTGCCTTAACAACAGCCCTGGGGGTCCAACATCCTCTTCTGGCCTCTGCGGGCACCTATGTTACATGCGGCACACACTCACACTGATACACACATACACATAATTTAAAAAAAAAATCAATCTTTAAAAATAATGTTTTTAAAAATCAGAAGTAGTTTAGAAGCTCAAATTATAAAGGAAGTTTAGCAAACTCCAGAACTACATTGACCAAATAGACCAAATTTTGTTTAATAGACAATTAGAATAAATGGATGTGTCTATCGTCAGTCATTTGAAAAATACCCTTTTTCTATGTAATCAGCATTTACTTCAAAATGAAAGGGAAGGGTTGCCCTCTCTTGGTGTCTAAGGAATACTGCAGACTTCAGAATCCAAAGGAATGCTCCCTCTTTTTTTTTTTTTTTTTTTTTTTTTTTTGGTTTTTCCAGAGGAGGGTTTTCTCTGTGTAGCTTTGGCCCCTTTCCTGGAACTCGCTCTGTAGGCCAGGCTGCCCTCCCTTTTTTATTCCAAATTAAAAATAAACAAATAGCAAGATTAAAAACGTCCATTTGTTATTTGATTAATTTCAGGATACATTTAAAAACTCTAATACAGTGAAACAGTTGTATAATCTAAGTAGTTATTTCGCCCCTAAATGGGAAGCATTGACCCTTATAACTGGGCAGGTCTACTTCTACGTCATTGAAAAAGAACTCTGAAAACATGTATCTGAAGCATTGTTCACATCATCCAAAAAGTAGGAAAAAACTCAACTATTGCTTGGCTCAAATGAGGGAGCTTTTTGGTTTTGTGCAGATGGATGGATGGACTGGCCAAATGTAATATACACTACACATCAGCAAAAACGAGAGAAGTATACATATCTGCCACAAGCTAGAGAACTTTGGTGGATGCTCATTGAAGCCAGGTGCCTAGGAGGTAGCTTTAGCAGGTGAAGGGTTTGCCTAGCTTACAGGGGCCCTCAGTTTGATTCCTAGCACTGCTTAAACCAGACGTGAGTGGTGCGCACCTGCTGTCTCAGCACTCAGGAGGTGGAGACAGGTGAAACCAGTGAGTCAGTCATAATGTGGTGGACGGGTCATTAAACTAGAAAAGAGTGTTCCTCAGAGCTAACCAGCTATTAGGATACTTTTTGAAAACGTTCCCACCTTTGCAGCTCTCTGGACCAGCTCAAATAACTCTTGGCATTTTAAAAATATTTTATTTTATGTGTGTATGTTGGGACAAGAGCTGCATGGTGCATGGATGGAGGTCAGAGGGGAACTTGCAGGAGTCAGTTCTCTCTTTTCCCCATCTGGGTACCAGATACTGAACTCAGGTCATCAGGCGTGGCAAGCATTTTTATGCTGTGAGCCAATTTTCTGGCCCTAATCTCCAGCATCCTTACCTGAATGAGAGAGCCCTGACCTCTATAATAAATTAATAGAATATAGCATGATATAGAAAAACAAAACAAGCTAACATTTAGCAGGGTTCTAAAACTCACTAAGAGGATTTCTAGCTCCAGCAAGCTGAGCTAAGCTGGTTATGGCATGGAAATCACTGTGCCTTTGGTCCCTCCATCCTTCTGAAGGCTAGAGTCGAGATGGGCCACTGCCTGCCCTCCCAATAGAAGTATAAAGCTGGTTCAGAGACTTCCAGAAAAATAATCCAGTGAAAAGGAATTTTAGTTATTACACTGCTTCGTTCTCTTAGAAATTAGAAATTTATGTGTATGAGTTTGATGTCCATTTTATAAAAATCATCTCCAACATATGTCCATCAACATTTTAGGAAACATTGCTTGGTTTTTGTCTTTGCTGCTCAGTATCGGGCCCTCTCCATCCCCCATGCGAATGAACCTGGAATTCAGAACATGCTATTGGGACTGGTGAAGGTCAATAACATGTGAGCCTCTTGCCCTTTGTCCAGCACGTTTAATTGATGGGCATATTTTTCAGACAGTTCTGGTTTATTAATGTTGTGTCGTGTTGCAGTGGGGGCAGATGGTCAGTTATTGCCACGGTCATAATTTTTGCCTTGTCTTTGTTGTATAATCCTAATTTTTTTTTGGTTGCACCCCCAGAATAAGGAGTTTGTATGTCGAGGGCATGACTACGAAAGACTGGAGGCCTTCCAACAGCGAATGCTGAACGAGTTCCCCCATGCCATCGCCATGCAGCATGCCAACCAGCCTGACGAAACCATCTTCCAGGCGGAGGCTCAGTGTATCCATTCGTGGTGGGCTAGGCTCCAGTGGGGTGGCACCTGCCATTAGCTACCAGGCAATGTCCTGTTCAGTGTTGCAGCCACTGTTCCCTTTTCAGTGGCCACACTCTTACCCTTCCTAGTCCTTATCATCTTAGTGCCTTCTCAACAGAATGTCATTATTCTAATGGTTAGCACGGGATCAGTTGAGAAGAAATCCCTTAAACAGCTGGTAAGGAACCTTTTCCCTCTTCATTGGCGCACAGATCCAGCTCTGCTTCTGAAGCTCTTTTTAACTGGATTTCCCATAGAACAATTTTCCTCTGACTCCCTATGGAAACTGCTTCAGTTGAAGGAAATGGAAGTGTTGTGTTCACTACTGCACATCCTCCACCCTCCTGTCCCCCATGCTTTAATTATGGAGTGAGGGAAGGAAGAAAAAAGAAGCCCCTCCAGTATCTTTGGGGGACTCTTTAGCTATGATATTCTGGACTGTGACTTAATAATAGCATAAAATTCACAGTCCCAGCATCTAAACACGGACAGCTCAAATGGAAGTACTTTGGCTTTCGACACAGGGCAATTCACCTATCAGTTCTCTCTAAATCCATCTGAAACCCATGGTTCTAAAGAAGACCAGGCAGCTCCCAGTATCTATTATGGATATACTTTCAAAGCAGAAACCTAAATATGCAAGAGAAACAAGAAACTGTTTAAGAAAAAAATATTTGTTTCTCTGGGAAGTAAGTAATTAGGTAAGCAAACTAGTATATACAATGTGAACTACAACCAACCACTCTGCTTCTCTGTACTTGGTTTTAGAGAACGGATGCCACAGTTGCAGAAGGCTGAGGTCACAGCAGCACTTGGCAAGAGCAAGTCCTTGCTGGTGTTCTGGTCACTGCCTTTGATCGTAGTCTTAGGAGGATTTCCATTATGGGGCTTGTCATTATAAATAAATTTTGGGAGCCATGAGCAGACTAAAGATCAAAGCTCATGTACAAGAGCTAGGTTATTCTGATACCGAATACTCAAGCCCACCTGTTCCTCCCCACCCCCACTCACAGGTTATGGAAATGCCATGCACATGGCCTGTCAGAATCGCATACTTAGGACCCAATCAAGGCCTGAAGCCTGAGGCCTGCTTCATGCAGTGTGTTCTTCATATCTTCTGGGCAATTTTTTTTAAAATGCTTTCAGCTGAAATGGAAACACCAGATTGCTACCCAGAATGCCTTGCTGTTTGCCAAGTCAGGTTCCCTCCTTGACTCTTTCCTCCTAGATTTGCAGATATATGCTGTGACTCCCATTCCGGAGAGCCAGGAGGTCCTGCAGAGAGAGGGGGTTCCCGACAACATCAAAAGCTTCTACAAAGTGAATCATATCTGGAAGTTCCGCTATGACAGACCATTCCACAAAGGCACAAAAGACAAGGAGAATGAATTCAAGGTACCCTGCCATCTCTGTCACATGCTGCCCTCTGTGTGCTTCCCTGAGTCTTGGTAAACAGTAACTGAGGCTACTGTCACGTGACTGGAACAAAGGGCCTAGAAGCCTCTCATGCTAGTAGCTCCCCAGATGGGAACACTTTCCAGGCAGGAAGATTTTTGGTCCCCTGCCAGGAGAATCTGAGCAGACCTGGGAGGAGTTCCTGAAATCAACTTCTCTGTGGCAGTTCAAAGGGCAGTGCTCCTTAGACCAGTGTTTAAGCCCCTCTCCGAACCCAGTCCTGTTGTCCATTCGTGGTGAGCCATGGTGGGAATAGTGAGTATATTCCAACATCAAGGAAGCATAGAGTAAAGAGAAACCAAGGAAGAGGTGAGGGAGAACTGAGAAGAGGCCTCGTGGGCAGACGGTTGGTGCAGAGGAGACACTCACTGCTCTGTCCTTTGTTCCAGTCTTCTTTACAACGGTGTGATTAGGTTTCTGACCTGAGGATCAGAGTGCATGCACATCTTGGCCTCTGCCTGGGCTGGGTTGTCTGTCCTCACCATGCCCAATGTGCCTTGCTAGTTCTGCATGCTCCCGGCCAGAAAGAGTTCTCACAGCCCCACTGGGGAAAGGAGGCAGATGTTCAGAAACCACTTGTGACCACCCTTTCCTTGAAAACGGTGATGTGGTAAGCCTAGGATGACCCCAGTGACTCAGCATCCACACATCAACAGACTGTCAAATGACCTTATCTGTGAGTCTGTTGGCTTAGCATCTCTCACAGAAAATGCTCCCTTCTTAAGCCAGGAGGCATCTCCTAACACTTTCTCCTGCTTAATGTTGACCCAAGCATTCTTGCCCATCAGTTCCCAGAGCTGCCAGTAGTTAACTACAGGGGTTATTCCCAGCCAAGAGGTGGGGGGTGGGGGTAAACTTGCAGAGTTCTGCAGAGACTGAATAAAAAAATGGGCTTTTGTGAAAGGTTTGCTGTGCATTTACTGTGGATCCCTTCAGAAATCTAATCACAAAATGCTCTCATGATAAAAGTACAAAAGACAGGCTAGAACCAACCAACTACCAGCACCAGCAGCCTGCCCCACTGGCCTCTTCTAGGGGTCATCCTTCTCCCTGTGGATTGAACAGTAAAAAGCCCATTGGAAAACACCACTGAGGGTTGCTGAAAAGACCCACAATCATTTTCTAGTCCTTTCTGCACAGTTCGAATTCTCTTTTCCTCCTCTAAAGTCAGCTAATTAGATCTAATTAGAGTATGATACAGTTCTTTTTCCTTGCACTCGCTTCCGGTCCTCTATCTTGGATGCACTAGAGTCATACAGTTGGCTTGCACAGAGTCGAATGCCCATGACCGTTAGCCTAGCACTGGAACCCACGTCTTCCAACTCCCTTTCTTTTGCTTTTCCTGCTGTACCATACCTCCACCTGGCCAACAATTAAATGATCAGTGATACAGCTACCTCACTGGGATGGATAAGGTTCAATCAGGCTCCCTCTCCCTGTACTTATGGCCTTCAGAATCTGGCTCCAGATTGTACCCAATTTCCCCAAGCCTGTCCTCTCCACAGTCTGCCTAACCACCCTCCCTCTTGACTCCAGCAACACCCACCTTCTCTCTTCGTTGGTTGCCATACCCTCTCACAAGCAGTTACAGGTCTGTGTGGGCAGCCTTCTGCCTGCACGGCAGCCCCCACTCTCCTCCCTATGAACTCTTCACTCTAAAAATCTAGCACATTTGTCTTCTCAGAAAGCTGCGTTCCTGATCCCCTACGATGGCATGAACATCTGCATCCTATGCACACCTTGAACATCCCTTTCATCCCTCTGAGCTCTTATCTGCTTGGCTCCCTATCGTAAGCAGATCCCTCAAGCTCTTACCACAGGGACTCTTCCATAGTCATCTTAGTAGTCCTTCACTGGTAGAAAACATCCTCTTTTTAACCCCTCTGTGGTCTGAATAAATGGTGCAATTCCAGGAATGTTGTCATGTTCCTGTCCCTCTTGGTAGCACACTAAATAACAATGATAAAGTGTAAATTCCAAAACTTCTTGATAAAAGAAAACCTTGTCATGTACAGTGGAGCAGCTATGTTTCATGTCTCCTGGAGGAGCTGGTTCCTGGTCAGGAGTCCAGCTTGAAGCACACAGGTGCCGCTGAGTTACAGCAGCTCAGCTTATCACCGGAAGTGTGGCCTTGCGCATATGGCAAAGGAGAAGAGATGAGGCTGGGGGGGGGGGGGTGTCAGTGCCAGCCCTTCTGGTAATCAGAATGTGGCTTTTGAGTGGCTTAAGAGTTTCTCTGCGGCCGGGCGGTGGTGGCGCATGCCTTTAATCCCAGCACTCGGGAGGCATAACCAGGCGGATCTCTGTGAGTTCGAGGCCAGCCTGGTCTACCAAGTGAGTTCCAGGAAAGGCACAAAGCTCCACAGAGAAACCCTGTCTCGAAAAACCAAAAAAAAAAAAAAAAGAGTTTCTCTGCAACTTAAAGTCTTCACCTTAAACAGAAAGTTCAAGCCAAATAATCCTAGAGTCCTTTCTCCCTTTAGATGGCTGTTACTCTGATCTTGTCTTGACAGCTCATATTATTGCCTCTTGTAGATGAAAATGGCTAAACCTTGATGAGTGAAAGGGTTAAAGTCCCATTTTAGAGAAGCAGTGGAGGAGACTGCATACAGCTTGCTGTTGTGTTCTGGCCCTTGCTTTCTGAGCAGGTACTCACCTGCTCTGCAGAGGAGAAGGTTTCAGGCAGTCTGCAGAATTACCTGCATGCATTTTAAATGCGTCGTACTCTGTTTCACCAATGTTCCAGTGAGAACTAAAGAAAGACTGCAGAAATGAGCAGCACCTGGTCAGACTTGTCGCAGCTCAGGGCTTAGAAAGAAGGGCAACGTGAGAGTGACTTTGAGTTTTGTTTTGCAGAGTCTCTGGGTGGAGAGAACATCACTCTACTTGGTGCAGAGTTTACCTGGCATCTCCCGCTGGTTCGAAGTGGAAAAGCGTGAAGTGGTAAGGAGTGGAGCATCCTCCCCACATCATCCACACCCCAGCTGCTCCCCTCAGGCTGAGCCCACTACTGATTGCTTATGCTCTTTCATTCCCTGGGTTCCCTCACAATACTGACTGCTCTTACCCAAGGCATTGAAAGTGAATGTTGATATTGTCCTGGTTCGTCCAACCAGAAAAATGCTTTAAAGCAATTATGGTTGCAGCATGTAAAAACAACAAAAAGCTGTTGGGGTTCCTGAGTGACAACCAGAATGCCAAGTCTCTTAATGGTGCCAGATCTGTGATCTTCATTGCCTGCTATGTGGCAGTCCAAAGCCAAAAAGGCAGCCTATTATGTGGTCATCATGTTGGAGTTATGCAGTAGGTATTCTGTTCCCAGTTTTCAAAATTTTTACCCAGAAGTTAGAAGCCTTTGATAAAGATCATCATCATCAAGATGTTGAAAGAGTGTAGACTCAAACAGATTTTTAATGATTCCAAAACCAGCTCTATTGTTCTCTTTAAGCCTTGGTTTTCCTGTTGGCAAAATGAACCTAATATGAAGCCCCTTCATATAAAGCTTATGTGAAGTCTGTCCACACATGGAGCCTGTGCTGTTTTGGTCTGCAGTGGGAGGGATTGTGTGAGGAGCTGAGCAGGCCTGGCTGGAGCCTCAGTTAGAGATCAGTGGATGCTGGTATAGAATCTGGTGACCACAGCTCTTAAGGATTCTCGGGTTGCTGGGCATCTCCCCAGCTTCCATCCCCAGGAAACAGAAACAGGAGAGAGCAGCTGAAGGCAACAGGGCTGGGACTGCACACTGGTGTCTGTCCCTACTGCGTTTCAGCGTGGCAGCCAGAGGACCCCTGTATTGGATTGGCCCAGTATCCTGTTTGAAATAAAATACATCAATTGTAAATCTTACATGCAAACAGTACCTCAGTTAAGTAGCAGCCTACTTTGTCAATAAACAAATAAGGGTAGTCCCCACCCAAAATATCTTTCCAGAATGGCTTCTCCTACAAAAGTCTCTCAGCGGTGAAGACCAGCTGATCGTGTTCAAAAGCTAAGGGTTAGATGAGTTTTTCATTTCTCAGTGTCAAACTATTAATACAGCACCCTAAGCAAATGAAACCCAGTTCAGGAAATCATGTCAGCCCAGTTGTGTCTGCATGCAGTCTGAGTCAGGGGTCCCCCAAAGCTGCTTGCCGGTGTGGCATACTTCAGTGCCTCTCAAGGAAGAGGGGAGGCTGCCGCACACTGTGCTCACAAAGTCTTCTTGTCATGCTTCCTCCAGAGTGGCAGAAGCCCAGCCCACAGCAGTGTTCATAATCCTCCATGCTGCATTAATGATGCAAGGAGCCTTTGCAGATCCATGCAGCCCAGAATGTTAAGTCTTGTGAAGATTCACCAATGGTCCTAGCCCAGGAAACAACACACACGCGCACACACACACACACACACACACACACACACACACACACACCCCTCATGAAAAGTAGCATGCTGCTAATGATAGAGAACTACTAAACACAGCCTTTCAAACATCAGCTGCCTACCTTCTTAGACTATGTAATCTTATGTTCTAAGAGAACAAGTCACACTGGGCTACTTTGTTCCCTGAGTGCAGCCCACTCTCGGCAGCCTCCCTGTGGTTCTCCTGTTCTACCTACCTGGAATGCTCCATGATCCATTCGCTTACTGGCTTGGCTCTTGATGTCCAACACGGGGCTTCAAGAACACAGTAGATAGTCAATAAACACAGAAAATGAATTGAAATTTCTTGTCTGCAATGCCAGAACCTGAAAGACAAAAGATATTCAAAGTTTGGCTTCAAATTCATTTGACCCTAGAGTTTATGGTAAAGAAAGGTACGTTTCTTTACCACTGGTACGTTTGCCTAGCTGCCTGTCAGACACCATCCACACTAGGAACACTAGCCCCAGAGATGAAGCTGCCAGCTTAGTTCTACCTTGATCTCTCTACTCCTTACAAGGTGTGTGGTGTCTTTAGCAGTAAGGTCTAATCAGCTAGTTCTGGGGGGCCACTGAGAGGAATGGTGAGCGCCTGGATTGTTTTGAAGGCCTCCAGAACCTCTTTGGCTGACAATCCATAAGGAAGTACCTCAAACCTGGCACTATAGTCTTGTTTAGTGACACTCATAGCAGCAGCAGCACTATCCAAACATCCGGGATAGTGCCCTTCTAAATCTTCCTTAACTTCTGTTTTAAATTGGCTTTAAAAGTAGTAAGTGTCCATATGGCTTTTCTGTATACTCTTAGTTCTGGGTACCTTCCTCCTTCCCTTCTTGTCTCCTCTATCCACCCACACCCATCCTTTCTTACACTTTTCACCCTCACAGTTCCCCGTCTTTTTTTTTCAAGAGAATTAAATCGTTTATTGATTACACATGATAATGGATGATACACAAGCTTCATTCCCATCTGTTATTTTATCTGATACCATTATTCAATTTTGATATTGCATAGGGTGTGCCAACAACCATTTTATTGTAACCAAACTGTGACTTTGCTTGGATGACCCTTTTAATGGTAAAACTCATTAAAGTCACAACAGTAACTGGCAGTTTAACTACACCAAGGTTTTTGAAGACAATGGCTTCTCCACCCAAGCAATTATAAATAAATTCCAAATGGAACGTGAAGTTAGAATTCCTTCAGGGTGGTGCCAGTTCCCCGTCTTTATATCACCTGTGTGTTGCTATCTCCACCCCCTTAAGGCGTTTTCCACCCCAGTAGCCCTTGCTTACAACTGCAGGTACTCCAGATTAATTATGCAAATGCAAAGGTTTGAAGCTAGGCTCTATAAATGAGGAAGAAGTGAAAGTGTTTCTCTCTCTGAGCCTCAGTACACGTTTCCCCCTGGTTTCATCCATTTGCCTACAGACTTCCTAATGGCACTTTTCTCTACGGGTGAATAAAACACAGTGTGTACACGTACCCATTTTCACTATTCATTCATCAGTTGATGGCCATCAAGGCTGATTGATTCCATTTCTTAGCTATCGTGAACAGCGCAGCATTGAGCATGGTTGAGTCGCTATCTCTGAAGTAGCATGAGGTATCTCTGGAATCCATTGGGTATTTGGTCAAGAGTGGGTCATTCTAGCTTTTTTGAGAAACCTCCACACTGATTCCCACAGGGGCCGCAGCAGTTTGCTCTACCAACAGTGAATAAGGCCTCCTCTTTCCTCACCAGTATTTGTCATTATTTGATTTCTTAATGACAGCCATTTTGACTCTGGTGAGATGGAATCTCAATGTAGATTGGATGCCCCTCCACATAGCCAGTGCAGTATACCTGCCCCGCCCCCCCAAAAAAAATCCTGAGGAGATTGTAGGTCCTAGGGCTGAACTTATTCCTGTTTAGCTACACTGCCATGTTGCCAGTCTGCCTTCTAAACATTTATGACTATATCCACACATAAGTGCTTCTTCCAGCCTTAATCAGAGAAGCCTGTCCACAATAAATAGTGGTGAATGCAGAGACCCATGGCTGCTTACAGTGCTGACTGTAACAGCTGGACCCTGATCCCTAAACAGGACATTTCTACTGCTCCACTCCGGGGTGTGTAGCAGAAGAATGTTAGCTAGGAAGAAGGGCTGTGGAATGCTGTCTGCTGGAGCTGGCCAGCCCGTGGACTTAGAACCTCACAACAGCTTCCTGTAATGAACCTGCACAGGGCAGGTTCTATCAACAGTCAGTCTATCAACAGATCAGGGAGGGCTTTGTGGGGCCCTCCCCTTCCCCCCTGAACTACTGGCTAGTGATGGATGCTAGGGAAGCAGTAGTTATTCTTCATTTGAGTACCCTCTGAGGAGCCCACTAGACCCAGTGGATGAGTCCAAACCCATGGTTACACAGATGATCCTGGTTAAACTCAGTGGGTCCCAAAACAGTAATAAAACAAAACAAAACAAAGAAGTGGGAAGGGTACTCCTAGGCAGGATGAAATCATAGGGGTGTGAGGGAGATTAGAAAGGGTTGTATTTGTACTTACCAAATTATACTTTATACATGTATAAAACTGTCAAAGAGCAAACGTAATAAAAGCTATACATATGTATCACCCTACCCAGAAGCCCAGGAGTCTCCACCAGCCCTGCTAACAGCACCACCTAGTGCTTCATTACTGCCCTGCACTCCAGGGGAGCCTGCTTGTAAGAAGCCTCCTGCTTCATAGTTCCAATCCATAGGAGCCAGTGACCCCTGGAAACTTAGTTATGTCACACAAAAACAGAGAAAAATGTGTAGCAATCCTAACTTTTTATCTTTGGCAGCCAGAAAAAGGACCGGTTTTGTTTCATCTGCACTTCTAACCACTCCTCACACCAGATAATTTTGTAACAAGTGTGACATCATACAGTTTCATCCAGCACCGTCTCATTATGTGTATTTCTAAACAACCGTATCATGTTATATATAAGTGATAAGACTATGTGTTGACTATCAAAGGTCCAGTGTTCCCGTATGCCTCACCAAGAGTCTGTTTGACTTCTTTTTCATTCTTTGTTGATTCTGGATGTCCATTGCCATTGTGTGCAGTGTCTCCTAAATCCTTTTTAGTCTAGATGCTCCCCTGGCATCATTTTTTTAAAAATAATTTTTGTTGAAGAATCGCATTGGTTTGCCTTGAAATGTTTCCTTAAGTCTTGATCCAAGTGGGGTCATTATCATGTTTCTCTGTGGCCTACCTTTCTTGTAAATTGATAGTTAAGCCTAGAGGCTCAGTGAGGTTTTGTTTGTTTGTGCAAGACTACTTCATAGGTATTTTGTGCCTCTCTCTGACTCCCTTCCCTCCCTCCTTCTCTTTTCTTCTGATGTTAGCAAGAATAAACGATCATCAGTTATTGTTCATCACTGCCCAGACCCTTTGGTCTTTTAGGGATTAAGATATGATATTAGCTCAGTAGTAAAGGTGCTTGCCACAAAGTCTGAAAACTGAGGTCAACCCCCAGGACCCCCACATGGTGGTTGGAAAGAGCCAACTGCTCGAGTTTGTTTTCTAACCTCCATGTGCACACTCATGTGCACACTCATGTGCGTACATGTGTGCGCGCACACACACGATAAATAAATGTATTTTATCTTTTGATATTTCATCATCTATCTTTATTCATTGCAACATTCCTATAAAATAATAATATCCATCATCAAATAGTTTATTGCTATGAGATCTAGGAAAGGAAATAAAATGTTCCATTCAAAATGAGTTCAGTCCTTAATGCCCTGTGTGAGTAACAAGAAGGCTACTTGGATTTTTCTTGATTTGGGTTTTACTATTATTACTAGGTCATAGATTTAAGTGTATTTGTTCTATGTTAATACATAGCAGCTATTGTTTTTAAATTATTCCTCTTAATTTTATTATTTTCAATTGATTTATGATTGCACTTTGACTCCTGTTCAAATTCCCTTCTGAGTCATTTCTTACTTATCCACAGAGATGTTACCTTTGAGCCAATCAGACACAACTCATTGTCCCTTCCCAGTGTCAAGCTTTCTTAGTAATTCAAGGTGGTCCAGCTGCTGAGGCAGAGAGAGATTTCTGAGACCGAAGCATCGTCCACCACACCTTTGTATCTCACAGCAATGTTACAATTTAGAATAACAGATGAAATCTGTAAGTGGGGTTCCCAGGGCTCCCCAGTTTGAAGTGTACATTAGGAGACACTGCACATCATACTCCAGAGGGTTTAGCTCTGAACTTCTCAGGGACATTCTCTTAGATTCTGGCCTTGTCTACTTAAGAAGTCTTCTACTAACTTCCTACTACAAGCCTCCATGGGCTCTTCCTCCTATTTACGTGAAAGTTTGGTCAGCTAGGAGAAATGACCTGGCCACCTGTCTCCTTCTCAGTTCCCCAAAGGACCTTCCTTGGGAAGGAAAGTGGATGGGCCACAGGCCAGCTGCCTACTGTCTTCCTCCCAGACACCTTCTTTGCTTTCTGACCTGACAAGGAAAATATGGTAGCTTGTGTATCACTTACTTGTATTTACTGAGAGCTGTGAGATTTGCTGTCGTATATTTATTTACTCATTCTGGTTCTTTTGTGACTAGTCCACTCTTCCCTGTGTCCAGTTTTTTCCAGCGTTATGAATTATTTATACTTTGTCGAAAATTCATATTGGAAATATTCTCTGAAGTTCTTGTATTTTACGTGTTTATTATATCTTATGTGATAGTCACAAAATTATTAATTAATAGTATTAGAGTTTGTAAATGTGAAGATGGATTTTTGTATTTTATTATAGTAAAAACAACTCTTAAAATGTCTCATAACCATTTTTAAGTGTGTAGTAACAGGGCTGGTTGTTTGCAGCTGTTGAATGATTGATCTCCTCAAGTTCTTCCCCTTTCGAACTGAAAGTCTGGGTCCTTTCAACAGCAGCTCCTCCCCACCCACAGCTCCTAAGCAGCAGTTCTCAACCTGTGGGTCCTGACCCCTTTGGGGTTCAAACGACCCTTTCACAGGGGTCACCTAAGACCATTGGAAACCACAGAATCATATTTGCATTACGATTCATAACAATAGCAAAATTGCAGTTACAGTGTAGCAACAAAAATGATTTTCTGGTTGGGGGTCACCACAACATGCGAACCGTGTTAAAGG
>CABHPP010123482.1:2481-37869 GCA_902168425.1 Peromyscus attwateri | reverse complement strand
TAGAACTCCGTATGTAGACCAGGCTGACCTGAAACTCACAGAGATCCACCTGCCTCTGACTCCCAAGACAAGACTATTTTCTTTGAAGAGTTTGTCCCCAGCAATATTGTGAGTTCCACATCTTTGCTGAAGCCTTTCCTTTTGTTCATCAGTAGCCAGTATCATGAGCTAAAAAGTATAAAGTCCTAAAACAAACTTTAAAAAAGGAAAGAAAAACTTCTTATACTTAAAAATAGAAAGTATCAGCCCACTACCAGATGATACAGCCTGTAATTTCAGTACTTTGGGATGCTGAAAGGCAGAAGGATCATAAGTTCAAATCCAGCCTGGACTACAAAGTAAGACCTGTCTCAATGACTGAGAGAGTTCTAAGAAAGGAGGGAAATCAGTTTTCTCCAGGGATAAGTCCCCTGGTAGGTTATCCAATACCAAGTGGTCATACCTGTACATAAGAGCAACACTAAATAAACTTAGTCCTATATAGATAGATATACATATATGTGTGTATGCATACACTCATGTATATCTATACATATGCACATTTATGCATGTATATATACATATATGTAACAATAATAAAGAGATCATTAATTTAAGAAGAAATAAGGGGAGGCACAGGAGGAGTTGAGAATGAAATTATATATAGTACTCATTGTATAAAATTCTCAAAAGCAAAAAAAATGCACTTAATTTGAGAGAGAGAGAGAGAGATAGAGAGAGAGAGAGAGAGAGAGAGAGAGAGAACTATCTCCAACTGACAATAGAGATCAGAGAAAGGCAAGGTATTCTGCTGACACCTAGTGTCTGAAGCATGGCAGGCCTGAGCAGACAAAACTAGGAACAACATTTATTACCTGCCTGGTCCTTAGTCATTGTGCTTTGTTTCTTTATATGCTCCAGATCTTTTCCTTGTTGCTATGACCCACCACCCCAGCAAAATGGCACAGCTGACAACTATCAAAACCTGTAAATCAATAATACTGGTTCGTGCCAACTCTTGTGTGCAGTATACGTGTCAGACTAAAGAGTAGTTGGTTGGAGTGTGGAGTGACAACTCCAAGGGTGCAAGAGTGACATGATACATTGGTGGTGACCAACAGTTCTCCAATTAGACTTACGGGAACAAGAGGGAAACCATACCTGGTACTAGAAATCTAGCTAAATACTCAGTGTGTGATGGCTATTCTTGGTTATCAAGTTGACTACATTTGGAATTAACTAAAATGCAAGCAACTGGATATACATGTAAGGGATTTTTTTCTAGGTTAAATCCTTTGAAGTGAGTCCAGACTACATAAAGGGCATGGAAGAAGGAAGCTTTCTTTCTCTTTGCCTGCTAACTTTCAATAGCAAGTTCATTTCTTTCACTAGCGTTAGAGCCTACTTCTTCAGGATTCTGGCATATGCTGAAGACCAGCTGAAACATACAGCCTCATGGGATTTTTGGACCTTCCTTGTTAGCCATTGTTGGACTAGCTGGACCATAGCCTATAGGCCATTTTAATTAATCCCCTTTAGATAGATAGATAGATAGATAGATAGATAGATAGATAGATTCATTTGTTCAATAAATTCTGCCCTAGAGAACCCTGACTAATGCACAGTGCTAGTGAAGTCAGATTCAATTCCTAGCACCCACATGTCAGCTCATAACTGTCCATAACTCCAACTCCAGGATTCTAAACCATCTTCTGAGCTCCTCTAGCATCAGGCATGCATGTGGTGCACAGACATACATTTGAACAAAACACCCACTCTGTTCAGCACAACTTAGTTAGCCAGTGCTTGGTCAAACTTCTGGAGTCTGACACCAAGTGGTTTATTTTAGCCATACTTAAGCACAGCACAATTTTGGAAAAGAGTTTTCTGATGACAGTCAACTCAATCCCATGTGTACAACAAAGCTTAAGACATGTTTACATTAAAACTCTTTACAGAATACACATGGTTTCTTCCATAAAGATGTTGACTAAGAAACCATGTTCAAGATAAGGGTCTAGGTAGAATGACTGAGGTGGACATAACACCTGTGGGAATCAGGATTGGCCTGGCCCTAAGATAACAGAAGTTACTTGGGCTGTTGTAAAGCACAGGTGGTATCTCTCATAAGGATGGTTTAATAGACTGAGAAGCAATGCCCAAGATTTAGGAATGGTAAACAAACATAATATTCTGGGGGATTCCAGTGAAGCCTGGCCCTACAGACAGCAAAAGATCACCAGGTTGTAAACGACATCCTTTGCCAGCATTCTGGGTGGAAGACATATAAACTTCTTCCTCCTTTGAAGAGACAGCATCTGTGTTTAACTTTTCCTGGTTTCCCTAGTACTTACCTGTTTATGCAAGGACCTTTTATCTGCTACAAAATAAAATAAATAAATCTTAAAAAAAAAAACTGTTTTTAAGGAAGAAAAAAGGAAGCACAGAGGGAGTGAGGTGGCTCAGCAGATAAAGGTGTCTGCCATGAAGCCTGACAACCTGAGTTCCATCCCCAGGGCCCACACTATAGAGAGACTGAATCCTACAGGCTCTGACCTCCATATATGTGCTGTGGCATGAACCCAACACACATACACACACAAATTAAATTAAAATGTAATGAAAAATGTTAAAGAAGCAATTTGTAATCAATCTTTGTTATTCCCTTAAAAGTATGTGAAATTATCTTCCAGGAGTAGTGGTGCCCACCTTTAATTCCAGCATTCAGGAGGCAGAAGCAGGCAGATTTCTGTGGACTCAGGGCCAGCCTGGTCCTACAAAGAAAGCATCAGGGCTACACAGTGTCTTTAAAAATATATAATCGTGCATAACTGCTTCATCCCTAATAAACACATGTTTGTGAAAGCTACTTCTGACCCAAATGCAGGCATATGACTGCACTGTGTGGAGCTAAGGAATCCCTGAGTGAATGTGTAAGGAATAGCTGAAGTCCTGTGTTAATATTTATTAACTCATGTCAAGGACTCAGTGCCTCAGACCCAGGGAGTGTTTGGGTCAGACTCAGGTGGATGCAAAGCCGCCGTCTTCTGGTCTGAGTTTGAGTGTGGGCAGTGTGTGGAAAAACTAACAACTACAGCTTCCCTCTCCTGGAGGTTTACAACCTGAGACTGCTGACCTTCAGAGACCTTCTACCAAACTGGCTAATTAATGCTATACTTAATAAACCCCCTGAGATCCTGGGTTGTCTCGTAGTAGGTACACCCCACCAGTGCAGCATGTCCCACCCAATCCCAGCTTTTCAATGTGTGTCTGTAAATCTGTCCTTTCTTCATTTGCTTGCCACCCCACGTCATCCCAGCCATGCTGGGATGTAGCACTGCCTGACCCACAAGAGATCAGTACCTACTGAGTATGTTAATTGTAAATTAACTTAAATTTTAAATAGGGGGCTGGAGTAGTGTCTCAGTGGTTAAGAAGGCCCAAGTTCAGTTCACAACACCCACATTGTGGCCCATGTAGTAATTCCAGTTCCAGAGGATCTGATGCCTCTTCTGACCTCTGTAGACAACAGGTGTGCACACAGTTGCATGTACATATGTGCAGGCAAAGCAATTATACACATAAAATAAAATAAATATTTTTAATTAAATCATGCTTATGTAAATATAATTTGTTGTTGTTGTTTGTTTTTTGAGACAGTGTTTCTCTGTGTAGCCCTGGCTGCCCTGGAACTCACTCTGTAGACCAGGCTGGCCTTGAACTCAGAGATCCACTTGCCTTGCCTCTCGAATCCTGGGATTAAAGGAATGCACCACCACTGCCGAGCTATGTAAATATAATTTTTAAAGAAGTAATATCTCTTGTTTAGACCATGGTTTGTTAGAAGCATAAAAGCTTCAAGAGGACTGGCCACCAAGTCAAGGAAGGGGGTAAAGTAAACGGCCAACAAGAAACATCACAAAGCTTGTGTGTGTGTGTGTGTGTGTGTGTGTGTGTTGTACGTGTGAGTGTGTGATGTGTATATATGTGCGGATGTGTATGTGTCAGATGTGTATGTGTGTGTATGTACGCATGTGTGTGTTGTGTGTATTCATTTATTTGTGTGTGAGTGTGTATACGTGTGTGATGTGTCTGTGTGTGTGATGTATGTGTGGTGTGTGTGTGGTGTGTGTGTGGCATATTGTGTGTGTGTGAGTGTGTGTGTGTGTGTGTGTGTGGTGTGGGAGAAGTGTGGTGTGTGATGGGGTGTATGTGTGTGTTGTGTGTGATGTGTCTGTGTGTGGTGTGTGTGTGTGTGTGTGTGTGTGTGTGTGTGTGTGTGTGTATGTGGGGTAAGTGTGGTGTGATTGGGGTGTATGTGTGTGGTGTGTGTGTGTGTGTATGGGGGGAGGGCATGCATATAGAGGCCAGAGAGCAATACCAGGTGTCGTTCCTTGGGAGCCATCTACTCTGTTTTTGAGACAAAGTCTCTCACTAGGACTAGGTTCACTGATTAGGTTAGGCTGGCTAGCTAGCAAGCCCCCAGGATCTTCCTGTTTCTACCTCTCCAACACTGGTGTACAAACTCAGTGCTAGCACACCTGGCTTTTTACATGAGGTCTAAGAACTGAACTCAGGTTCTCATGCTTGCATGCCAAGCACTTTGCTGACTAAGACATCCCCAGCCCATGACTGCTTTAAAGTTGCCTTTTCCTTGATTTAGCACCTATTTTGTTGCTAAAAATCTATTTTTTTAGCACTCATAAAGTTCATTCTGACAGTTTTTCCCTTGGTTTTGTGTAGGCACAAGCCTTCAAAATAACCATAAATTGCATTAATGACTGGTTTTGTGTGTCAGCTTGATACCAGCTAGAGTCATCAGAGAAGAAGGAGCCTCAGAGGAGGAAATGCCTCCGTGAGATCCAGCTGTAAGGCATTTTCTCAATTAGTGATTAGTGCGGGAGAGCCCAGACCATGCTGGATGGTGCCATCCCTGGGTTAGTGGTCCTGGATTCTATAAGAAAGTAGGTTGTGCCAGGCTGTGGGGGTATACACCTTTAATCCCAAGCACTCAGGAGGCAGAGGCAGGGGAATCTCTGTGAGTTTGAGGCTAGCCTGATCTACAGAGAGTTCCAGCACAACCAGAGCTGTTACACAAAGAAACCCTGTCTCAAAAAAGGAAAGAAGGAAGGAAGGAAGGAAGGAAGGAAGGAAGGAAGGAAGGAAGGAAGGAAGGAAGGAAGGAAGACTGAGCAAGTCAGGGAAGCAAGCCAGTAAACAGCATTCCTCCATGACCTCTGCACCAGCTCCTGCCTCCCAGCTCCAGCCCTGCTTGAGTTCCTGTCCCGACTTCCTCCAACAATGGACTGTGATCTGGAAGTGTAAGCCAAATAAACCCTTTCTCTCCAACTTGCTTTTTGGCCATGGTGTTTGTCACAGCAATAGAAACCCTAGCCTAGACAATGTCTTTTAATCTTTAGGATAAATGATGACAGCTATTTTGAAGGAGTTGTTTGCTAAGTTGAATATCTAGATCTACTTGACATCCTTGTTTGCTTGGTTGAGTGAGTGGTTGGGTGGGGATTTGGTTCAGTTTTTTGTTTATTTGTTTGTTGTTTGTTTGTTTGTTTGGGGAGGTTGTACATATTTGTGCTGAGTTTGGAGCACACTTTGCTTTGTTTTGCATGTCTTTTTTTTTTTTTTTTTTTTTTTGGTTTTTCGAGACAGGGTTTCTCTGTGTAGCTTTGTGCCTTTCCTGGATCTCGCTCTGTAGACCAGGCTGGCCTCAAACTCACAGAGATCCTCCTGCCTCTGCCTCCCGAGTGCTGGGATTAAAGGCGTGTGCCACCACTGCCCGGTTGTTTTGCATGTCTTATCATTTTTTGTTATTGCCAAAAACTGTACATTTTAGGAAATATATTGTAGTGCCTTTGTATTATTTTTCTTTAGTTACTTGCTCAGAACTAAACTTCATAATCTGTTGCCTTTAGAAATGTGCAATTCCTACCATTAGCTTTATTCATTTATTTGTTTTTTATTTTAATTTTTTTGTATTGAACTGGGGAATCTCATTCTGTAACCCAAGCTGACCTGAACCCACTATGTAGTCAGGCTGACCTCAAATGCTCATTTTTAAAATTTATTTTAGTGTGCATGTATGTGTGCATAATAAGTGTGGGGGTCATGTGTGCCATCGTGTACATATAGAGGTCAAAAAACAACTCTCTCTCTCTCTTTCCACCTTTCTGTGGATTCTGGGGATTGAACTCATGTCACCTCTGGATTTGTATGAAAAGCGCCTGTACCTAATAGGCCATCCTACCAGCCCCAGATGCTGCTGCCGCTGCTGCTGCTGCAGCCGCTGCCTCCTCCTCCTCTTCCTCCTACTTCCTCTTCCTCTTACTCCTCCTCCTCCCCTTCTTCTTCTTATGTTTCAAGACAGGGTTTTTTTGTGTGGCCCTGACTGTCTTAGAACTCTGTCAACCAGGCTGGCCTCAGACTCTGAGATTTGCCTGCCTCTGCCTCCAAAGGGAATGCACCACCACACTCAACTTTATTTTTTTCAATTCTTATTTTTAGTTGTTAGCATAGCTTCTTCGCAATTGGCCATGTGACTTTCTAACTTTGTGGTTGGCCAGTGATCTGGGAAAAAAGTTGAATACCCAAGGCTTCCACCCTCTGCCCATGGGTCTGTGAAGTTTAGGAAATGTGTTCAAAGTTTAACCTGTTCCCACATCAGTCTTGTCTTTTGCCGTGTGTCACACTGTCTTTGTTCTTCGTGAACACGCTAACAGCCAATTAGGGCTGCAGCTTCTCCAGATAGAAATCTCTTGTTCTAGAACCTCTGTTAAATCTGTTCCACTATTTTCCCCAACAGAGACATGTGGTGGTATTGTGTTCGCCAAAATATTGTGTACCTTAATAAACTTATCTGGGGTCAGAGACAGAGCAGCCACAATGTTAAACAGAGGTTAGGGAGTGGTAGCACCACATCTTTAATCCTAGCATTCCAGAGGCAGAAATCCATGTGTTCAAGGATACACCCAAGCATGGTGACCAACGCCTTTAATCCCAGAAAGCAAGTCTTTAATCCCAGGGAGTGGTGGTAGAAAGCAGAAAGGTATATAAGGCGTGAGGACCAGAAACTAGAGGCATTTGCCCATAGAGGCATTTGCCCATAGAAGCATTTGGCGTGGTTAAGCATTTGGCCTGGTTAAGCATTCAGGCTTCTAGCAGCAGTTCAGCTGAGAGTCATTCAGATATGAGGACATAGAGGCTTCCAGTCTGAGGAAGCAAGACCAGCCGAGGATCTGGCGAGGTGAGATAGCTGTGGCTTGTTCTGTTTCTCTGACCTTCCAGCATTTCACCCCAATACCCGGCTCAGGTTTGATTTTATTAATAAGACTTGTAAGATTCATGCTACAGAGACACAACCTCAATTTAGCAGACATGTGGTTTTCCTCCATTTATGTCCTGTCTTGCTGACTGCTTTTACCGACCATTCTACCAGTATGTGGTTTTGCCCTGGCACCAATCAGTGTGATTGCTGTTTTCCATGACAAATGGTACTATGTCCCTTATCAATTTATTGTCTTTTGCTACAAATTCATCCTTGTGTCATCTGTAAAAACAAATCTGGCAACTTTATCTTATTTCAATTTGTCAGTGACGTGTTTTGGACCTGTCATCACAGGGACTGCAGACACCTTGCTGGAGGCAGTGGTTAGAAGCCCAGGAAGCAGGCTGCCACACATCTGTAGCTAGCGTCTTCCCAGACTCTCAGATGTGCTATGGACCTCACCCTGGGCTCTTCATGGTAAATCTTCAGAGTCCCAGAAGGTAGATTTTCTTTTTCACCAGTAAATTACATCCTGCACACTACTGTGATTTATCTTTGTCAAAGATAAACACAGCCAGACAGCAGGCAGTAAAAACAGATTTTAATCAGTAATTGCTGGCAGTAAAGGAAAGAGCTAAGCTCAGAGTGAGACCTATCTCAAAAACAAATATATCACACACAGGTACACACATGTGAACATACACAAAACACACACACACACACACACACAAAGACTGATATACCTGGATACACCTGATTATACAAAACTTAACTATCAGCTAACAACTACCACAGGGTATTAAAGATAACGCCTGGGGACATATGCCAAGGTTGGACCACAGAGGCAATTACAGCACAAATGAGGAAGAGCTCACTTGCAAAGCATTTGGCACATCATAGAGAAATGATACAAACCTAGTCTAAGCTGGGTCTGGTACCCCTCACTTGTTATCCCAGCACTGGAGAGGCTGAGGCAAGAAAACTGAAGCAAGTTCAAGGCCAAACTGGTCTACATAAATGGTTAAGTTCCAAGCCAGCCAAGGCTACATAGCAAGACCTTATCTACAAAGTGGGGTGGGTGGTGGGGGGCACACAAATATGAATAAATTCAACATAAAATAAACAGGAAAATGTAGATGTAACCAACTGCCTTATTAAATAAGAAACACAGAGCCAATGTAAAGATGAAAGCCCAAGAGGTCAGAGCTAAGAACCTTACCCGCTTTCCGCCAGCTAGCCTCTCTCGCCAAGAGACCTCTCCGAAAAAAGGGAGGTATTTCCTGTGCGTTCGTCTTTAAATAGAATTCTGTTCTGCCTTCTCATTGGTTGTAAACCCAACTACGTGAATGCCTTGTCACTGCCTCTCTGTACAGACCTCCAGGTCTTCTATGGTTGGTATTGAGATTAAAGGCGTGTGTCTCCAATGCTGGCTGTATCCTTGAACACACAGAGATCTACCTAGTTCTGCTTACCAAGTGCTGGGATTAAAGGCGTGCACCACCACCACCACCACCACCACCACCACCACCACCACCACCACCGCCCTGGCTTTCCCTATGGCTTGCTAATAGCTCTGACCCCTAGGCAACTTTATTTATTAACATACAAATAAAATCACATTTCAGCACAAATAAAATACCACTATAGGAAAATCTATCACCTATTGTTGTGGTTTGAATATGAATTGTCCTCCAAAGACTCATGTTTGGATACTTGGTCCCCAGAAAGTAGCACTGTTTTGAAAAGTTGTGGAACCTTTAGGAAGTGGAGCCTTGCTGGAGAAAGTGGGTTATTGAGGGTGGGCCTAGAGGCTTTATAGCCCAGCCCCCACTTCCTGTTCATGCTCTGCTCCTGTTGAAGCATGTGACCAGCTGTCTCTCACAGTCCTGCCACCCTGCCTTACCTACCATAATGGACCATATCCCCTCAAACTGTGAGCCAGAACAAGCCCTCCCCCTCTAAGTTGCTTCTTGTGGGGTATTTCATTTCAATGAGAAGAAAAGTAAGCAATACATGTGTTAAAGGAATAATGAGGTTTATGTAGCAGCCTTGCTTAACAGAGGGATGACTCATGATCATCCATGATTACACATGCATGAAGCATATCCTGTTTGTGTTGAGCAAATTCATGTGGCTTGGTCCACACTTTACCATACGTTCACTACAGTCCCATTTAGCTTTTTCACTAAAGACTTAATGATTTTTACACAAAATTTACATTTAATCCAAAAGAAGTATTGCAGACATATGGCCTTGTTTCGGTTATTTGGTTTTGCATATTTGATTGTTTCTTATCTTTCCCAGAGGAAATGAGTCCACAAGATACTAAGTAGGGTTTACTTATAAAGAGGGGAAATTCAGTCCTCCTAATTACATATCTATGACCCTCAGGTACTGACTAACACAGAAGTCAGACACAGTAAGATTTTATCAGTGGGGCTATCTCCCTAGCCTCTAAAAGAGCAGTTTTGAAACCATTCTATTGATCTATGACGGATTTGTGAAAAGCTGTGCATATTTACTATAATCCTTTCTATCAGTCTGGAGATAAATATGTACTCACAAAACAATTATTACTATCAAGCACATAAACGTTTCCCAAAGTTTTCTCTACCCCCAAAATACTTAAAATGATACTGTTATTGTATGGTTTTAATGTTTTTAAATATTTACTTTTATGGACCAGTACATAAACTAACCTGGGAAACCTTTTACCTGTACTTAAAAGAATTCATATTCTGGACTGGAGAGATGGCTCTTGCAGAGAACCTGAGTGAATCCCAGCACTCAGGTGGAGCAGCTCACAACTGCCTGTAACTTCAGCTCAGAGGGACCAATGCTCTTCTCTGGATTCCTTAGGCACCTGCACATACCTGCATGTAGACATACATGTATGCACATAGCTAAATAAATAAATAAGTCTTTTTTTAAAAATGAATACCCTGCCAGATGTGGTAGTACATTCCTGCAATCATAGCACTTGGGAGGCTAAAACAAGAGTTCTTCAAGTTGGAGGCCAACTTGAGCTAAGTGAGTTCAGGCAGAGCTACAAAGTAAGAGTTTATCTAAACAAGCATTTGCAGTATAAATATTAACTAAGTCACACTGACTAATTAGATCTACATTCTTACTGATTTTTTTTTCTTATTTAACTAGTTACTGTGAAAACTGTGTTGAAATAACCAACATGGTCATTGTTGAAATTTCCCTTTTGTTCTCATGGATTTTACTTGATGTACTTTGAAGTCTTCAGAGATGATTTGAATATTCATTAACAATAGTTACTTTTTAATGAATTGACAGTTTTACCATTTTGAATCATCTCTCTTCTTCTTTTATAGCATCCATTTTCTTGAAGCTTTGTAATTTGAAATTAATATACACTCTTCCCAGGCTTGATGTTGCATATTCTGTCTTCCAGATCATTGTTGTCTAGCATATCTGTGTCTTCACATATAAACTATGTTTGTGTTATGCTAGGTGTGGTGCCCCCCACTTTTAATCTCAGCACTCAAAGGCAGAAGCAGATGGATTTCTGAGTTTGAGGCCAGCCTAATCAACAGAGCAAGGTCCAGGACAGCCAAAGCCACACAGAAAAACCCTGTCTTGAAAAAAAGATAAAATAAAAAAATAAATAATACAATTGCTAACGCATGGTGGTGAGGAGAGCCTGCCACTGGGGTGTTTAAACCCTATGGTTTCCAGCTCTCTTGGCTTGTGAATCTTGTCTTCCACAGTTCCAGGACCCTTCAGTCAGGTGTAACTGTGTGTCACATGCCAACCTTCCTGTACTCAATTTGCCATGGCTGTATTTTAATCTTGAAAAAAATACGTGTTAATGAGTTGTATAAAAGTGGAGGTAAAACAAAACAACATAAACTGGGTTTATGTTGTCGAAACATCCATGTGTTTTGTGCCACTGACACTGCGACGTCTGTCTGAAGACCTCTTAACGTCGTGTTTTATACTTGGAATCATGGAAAAGTTCAATTTGTAATTCCAATGTATATTTTAAATAAAGAAAGGAAGGGGAGAATGGAAAGGAAGAGAGGAGGGGAGGGAGGGAGGGAGGGAGGGAAGGAAGGAGGGAGGGAGGGAGAAAAAAAGGAGAAGGGAAGGTGGAGAGGAGAGAAGAAAGAAGAGAAGAAAATAAAGAAAGAAAGGGAGGAAGGAAAACCTGGTAATATTCCACAAAATTGTCCTCTGACCTCTATATCTGCTCTGTGGCCATGCGTGCAGTACATCATACACACACAAATTAATAATTGTAACAGATCCCCAGACCTTAGCACAACTGACTCCATGATGGAAGTGCCATTCAGTACATAAATCTTAGCACATAGACAGCACCACCTACCAAAATGAAACCAAAGACATAATCCAAATTCATCAAAGTCCATAGTTCTGGGAAAGTCACTAAATATACTAACCTTGCTTTTTGGCTTCTGTAGTTATCCTTCTGATTAGTTGTTCTTGTTAGTTGAAGTGTGTCAACCAAGAATGTGATTTTTGTGCTTAAAAGCTCACCCTGAGAAACGCTCAGTGCTACGCTGGGGTCCCAAACACCCAGTATAGCCACCAACCAGCTAATAGAGACTTTCTACCGACTTAAATCCATGTCCGGGCAGTCTTCTCTGGTGGGTACCCCACAATAACAATAATAAAAGTGTTATTGAAAGAGAATGAGTATCAGCTGTGAGTTCCATCATTCACATTCTTGAGCAGTACCCAGGAGGGCAGGGGCTACAGTTCAGTTGGTATTGTTCTTGCCTAGCAAATACCAAGTCCTAGGTTTATTGCCATCGCCTCATTAACCAGTGGTGGTGGCTCGTGCCTGTAATTCTAGGACTCAGAAGATAGAAGCAGGAGCATCAGAAGTCCAAGGTCATTCTCAGGTTCTTAGAAAATTCAAGGTTAGCCTGGGTTACTGAGACCTTCGAATTAAGGAAGGAAGGAGGGAGGGGGGGGGGAAGGGAAGGGAAGGGAAGGGAAGGGAAGGAGGAATGCAGGCCTGGGGACACTTTTCAAACTTCAACACAAGGAAATGAAGCCCAGCCGCAGAGCAGAGGTATTGCCAAGTGAAGGAAGCACAGCAGATATGTCTTTTCACAGTGTGTGGATTTAGTGAAACAGTGAACCAGAGAGAAAGGAGAAGACACAGGAGGTTGTGTGCTAGTCACAGCTTGGTGGGGTACAAAGCTGGGCCTGCCCTGTGTTAGGCTGGGCCTGGTCATGTCCACAGCAACTCCATTTTGGTTAAATTGTAGCAGTTCCTGGAACTAAGGTAATTTGGTTTCTAGAAACTGAGTGATTTGTTTTTCAGATTCTTGCCCTCCCTACCCTATGGACCCTCTTTAATCACCAGCCAGGAAAGATGCTTATCCATCACCCAGCATTGATTAACTTTCTACTCCCTGGTTACCCCTAGCAATAACTAACTGTAGGCCAAAAGAGGAAAATTTCCACTCCACTTCCCATCCTCATTTCTGCCCCCCCCCCCCCATGGTGGCAACAGCCCTTCCTGCTGAGCCATCTCACTGGCCCTGTTTGCTGTTTTAATTGTACAAACTAAATAGTGTAGTTTAGTGTGTGTTAAAGTTTAACCCCCTCCCAAATGCTCTTCGGTGTTTACTGGCCTTGGGTTTATTTTCCAAATAACCTTTAATACCAACTTATCTACAACCAGAAAAACAACTAAAAGAACGCTCTTCTTGCCTTGAGAGGACATTAACTGAGCAAGAGAGCTGTTCAGCTGAGGTGTCCCTCAGACAGCTGACCTACAGTGTTGAAGTGGTCTATCCAGATGGTTTTCCTTGATTTAGACTACTGTTAAATTCTTCAGGTTTATTTTAAATAGACTTTACATATTTCTTACGAAGTTTATTCTGATGTATATTCCTGGAGCTTCTGATTGTAATATATATGTGTATAGATTTTTGTTTGTTTGTTTTTAGAGACAGCTGTCTCACTGAACTCAGGCTAGTCTAAAACTCCTTATGTAGCTGAAGCTAACTCTTCCTGCCTCCACTTCCCCAAGTGCTGGGATTATAGGGTGTCTGAATACTTATCTAAAATGATAACTGTCTTCAGCATCCTTCATACAGTTCTGAGGACTCAAATACAGGGCCAGATGATGCTCTGCTCTGCTCTGCCACTGACCTGGGTCTCAATATGTAGCCCTGGCTGTCCTAGAACTCAGTATATAGACTAGGCTAGCCTCAAATTCACAGAAATCCACCTGCCTCTGCCTCTCAGGTGATGGAGTTAAAGGAATGAGCAACCAGGCTTGCAATCAATATTTTTAATACATGTTTTAAATTACTTTTCTGAAAACATCAAGTTAATCCTCATCAGTTTTATACTGAATTTTACTAGCTTGCTGAACCTTTTCATTATTTGAAAAGAATTAATTTCAAATCTTTGGGAAACTGATAAAATGAGTTGTTTGCACCAACTTAATAACTTTAAAAGTTAAGTTCTCTCATGTTTGGTGTGTTTGTTTGTTTGTTTGGTTGGTTGGTTGGTTAGTTGGTTGTTGAAACAGAATTTCATGTATCCCAGGCTAGCTACAAACTCACTGTGTACTCTGATTTATGGAATGAAATGTTGACCAATAGTAGAACCAAAAATAAAGCATTTAATCACAAAGGCAAGGTGTCCATGGACACCTCGGAGGACAGTTGAGTCCAAGCACCCATCCAAAGTGTGACTTACAGGTTCCTATGACATTGCCAACTGAGTGAGTGCTCTTAGAAGTAAACAGATAAGCAATCTACAAATGAAAGTGTATTTATTTCTCTGTGTGTGAAATGTTTGTACCAAATGATCTAAGAGTTAATTTAGATGGAAAAAAATAATCAAGGCCTACAGTCAATCCTAGACCTGAGGCAACTTCCAAACTGGTAGTCTCAGGGAAAAAAGAGGAGTGTGTAGTGGGTAGCTGTTCCAGCTTTGCCCTGGAAGTACTACCCCCATTGAGGCTTCTGGTAACTGTCATACCTATAAGGCAGGCCGAGAAGAGCCCTTAAGACCTGAGATCCAGATGTGCAGGCTCCCTTGGTTCCTGGATCCTGGACTCTGGAGGTAGATTGAGCAGAGTTCTCCAGAGAACACCGCTGGACTGTGCTACACCTTTCCCAGACCCTGTAACCTATCCCTTTACTTGTAAGTTACCCCACAAAATAAACCTCCCTTTTAACTACGTGGAGTTGCCTTAATACTTCCACCAATAGGAGTGAGTCTCCTTGAAGAAGAATCCTGCCCTATTATGGAAACTTTAAATTATTTTGTTGTTTGAATGTGTGTTTGTCTATTTATTTGTTTGTTGAGACAGAGTTTCATGTATCCCAGGCTAGCCTCCAGCTCACTGTGTAGCCAAGGGTCATTCTGAACTTCAGGGGTGCTGGGAGTTGAACCCATGGTTTCGTTGGTGCTGGCCAAGAACTTTAAACTCCTTTTTTAAAGTTGATTTTTCACTCTGTGACAATTTCATATATGTATATAATGAATTTCGACCATTTCCACACACCCTGTTAACTTCTCTCATGTCCCACTTTCTCCCACTGTGTGCATGTGTGCATGTGTGCATGTGTGCATGTGTGCATGTGCATCCTCACACACAACCCACTGGGTTTAGCTATAGTTTCTCAAATGAACATAGGTGGGAGTATTTAATGGAGTATGGACAACTTATCAATGGCTACACTAGTGAAGAAAACACTGCCCCCAAGAACTGTTACCAGCCCATTGTACCTCAGGGAGAGAGGGGTGGGGTCTCATGAGCCCCCACCATCTGTGATGGAATGTTGGCCACTGAGCCCAGTCTTGTGCAGGTTTGAGTAGACAATCCTAGCTACAGTGAATTTGTGAGTGTAACAGCCATCTCTTGTCCAGAAGACACTGTTTCTCAACATTCTTCCCTATCTTCTGGCTCTTATATCTGCCTTCTCTTCCATGATATTTCCTGAGACTTGGAGGAGGTGATATAGAAATCCTGTTTAGGGATTAGCACTCACAGTCATATATTCTCAACACTGACCAGGTATGAGTCTGTGCATTAACTACTTCCCACTGTAGGGTTGGCTTCTGTACCCAAGGGTAAGAGCCACACTAATCTATGGGTATCAATGTGAGTATTTAGAAGGCAGTTTGAAAACATGCCATTTAGAAAACAAAACAAAACAGTAGGTTTCCCCCTAAGGCCTGTGACTCTCCAGCTGCAGGCTTTTGACCAGGTTTATAGTACCATGAATGAATCCCCTCCTACAGAAAGGGACTCAAGTCCAACCAGAAAACAGTTGGTTATTCCCATAACAGTCATGTACCTATTGCAAAAATGGGCATATCTAGTTGGGTAGGTTGTTGTGTAACTTGTGTGTTCCACAGTTGAGTAGGACCATTGATAACTTCTCCCCCAACATCCTACATGGGACTATGAAAGCTAGCCAGAAATAAGGATACTCCTCTATGTCCTGCAACCAAAGTATATGGTGTCTCAACAGTAAAGTCTTACCAGCTAGTTTTGGTGGGCAACCAAGAGCAATGGCAATTGCTTATATTGTTGGGAGTGGGGAGCTCTGGAGCCTCCCTGACCAACAAGTCTTAGAAAGGAATACAACACTTGGTACTTGCATTTTCTTTTAATTTCTTATTGCTTCTGGAAGGAACATTATCCATCCACACAGGATGCCTCCATTCAAACATTTTTAAAATTATGTCTTTTAATAGACTTACAAAATATTAGGTGACCATAGGATTTTTTCACACATCCTTAGTTTTAGTTAACTATTCCCTGCCTCGTTTTCCCCACCCCCTGCTGCTCTCTCCACTTAAACCTTGCCACCTCCAGTATACTCCCGCTCTACTTCATATCACATGTGTTCAACTTCTCCCCCTCTTTGCCTGTCTCCCTCTAATGGCTCCTTTCTAGCTTCCTGGTCACTATAAGCAGTCCAAGTTAGGCACACTTATCTTAGTTACTTTTCTATTGCTGCAAAGAGATACCAAGGCAACTTATAAAAGAAAGAATTAATTGGGACTCACAGTTCCAGAGGATTAGAGTCTATGATCATCACGGTGGGAAGCATGGCAGCAAGCAGGCAGGCATGGTGAGCCTCAAGCATGAGACAGAGAGAGATAACTGGAAATGGCATGGTCTTTTGAAATCTCCAAGCCCACACCCTCCAACTACCTCCAACAAAGCCATGCCCACTCTGACAAGGCCACACCTCCTAATCCTTCCCAAAATTTCCACCAACTGGGGACCAAGTATTCAGATATATGAGCCTATGAAGGCCATTCTCATTCAAACTACCACAATACTAGTCTAAATCTTTGAATCTAGGTTCTATATATAAGGAAGAACATGTAGCATTTGTCTATCTGGGCCTACCTCATTCAGTATGTTTTCCTGAATATTTTATAATTTCATTTTTTTACAGATGAATAAAATCTTATTTTGTATATGTACCACAATTTTCATTATCTATTCACCATTTGATGGACATGTGATGGATCTGGGCTGGTCCTCCTTCCTGGCTATTGTGAATAGAGCATCAGTGAACATGAATGTGTGTGAAATGTCAGTGGCAGATAGGAATACCGTTTGGAGCTCTTGGCAGCCCCATGAGTGAACTGCAATAGAGTCCTTAGGAATTATGAGTAAACCCTCTGCAGGTCACTCTTTCCTTCAAGAGATAGCTCTTGGTTGCTGTGGGGCCTTATAGACACTGAATGCTTAATCATACATATGATGGTTAATCTTGATTGTCAACTTGATTAGATCTGGAATCAATTAAGATACCTGTATCTGAGCAGGTCTGTAAGGTCATTCATTTCCAGGAAGTAGTAACTGACAGAGAAGGCCAAATTAGGACTGCTGAAGCATCCAGGCTTGTGAACTGAGCAGCCAGGGGGTTCTCAGCCCCTCTGGAAATTCAGACAGACAATCTTGAACTACCCATCCCTTATACTGTAAGCCAGTGTAATAAATCCCCTACTGTAACATATAGTCACTCTATTGGTTCTGTTCTCCAGAGAATCAACTAATACAATAAGCCACTTAGTAATCTTGCAACTAGGGTTTCCCAGCATGAACCAGATGTTGTTTGACTCATCCCATAAAATTTGGCTAGTATGCAACACTCCATTCTCAGAGTCTTGCTCAGGCCCTGGAGGCACAAGTGTGTGACATAAGGAAATATCCCAAAGGCCTAAGGTTTCCATCCCTGCTGCACAACTTTCATTCACCCACAACTTCAGATCATTGAAGTCAGAGGTTCCCCAAAATGAAATGAATAAGAAAGACAAAACTGGGAGCTGGTTTACAAAAGTTTCTGGAACTGAACAGCTGCAACACCGTAGTCTCTTTTTGGGATATCCCCTATTTCTCTTGCTGTGATAAAACACTAACCAAAAGCAATTTAGGGAGGAAGGAGTTTATTTCAGCTTACATTACTGGGTAGTCCATCACTGAAAAAAGTCAGGGAAGGAACTTGAAGCAGAAACCTTGGAGGACCACTGCTTGCTAGCTTGCTTACAGGTTTATGCTTAGCCAGCCTTATTCAGCCTGGGACTATCTACCCAAGGAATGGTGCCACCCACAGTGGGCTAGACCCTTATGTATCAATTAACAATCAAGATGATCTCCCACAGCATCTTCAAAGAACAATCTGATCAAGGGAATTCTTCAGTGAGACTCGAATCTCAGATGACTCCAGGCTGTGTCAAGTTCACAACTAATGCTGACACCCCTGAAATGCAGTAATGGAAGGAAATCCCATCAGTAAGCAGGACTTGGAGCAGTGTGACCACCAAGTCATTCTGCTTATGTGGAGAAATGGGCAGACATATGACTGTGGACAGATTCACGATCTGTGGCTGATGAGGGACTTAAAAACACCATGACAGCAAAACTGGTGACAAAGAGAAAGGCAACATTTATGGACAGACCTCTCCAAGTAAGAAGAAAAAAACGTAAGAAGACTTTTGTGTCTTATGTGAATTTTCACCAAAGAAAGATTTCATCATGGAAAGACTTTTTTTATTACATTTGTTTATTTATATTTATGTGTGTGTGTGTGCATGAGCATGTGTGTGCATGCACACATGCATGATTCACAGAATATGTGTAAAGGTCAGAGGACAACATTCAGGAGTCAGTTTTCTCCTTGCACCACTTGGGTCCTAGTGGTTAAACCCAGGTAGGTGGTCAGGCTTGGTGACAAACACCTTTCCCACTGAGCTGTCTCACCAGCCCATAGAAATATTTAATAACCCAGAGCACTGGATAGTCCAACCTGCAGATTTTGGTCAGCCTCTTTGCCCAGCCATGGTGGAAGGAGTTGGTTAAACAGGGCCTCAGCAACTTGAGTTTCTGCTCACCAAGTCAGACCTTCTTCCTCCCATCGTCACGCTGAGAGTCTGCCAACAGCTGAGAACAAAACTGAGCCTCCCATATGGAGTGATTCCCCAGAGAGAGCTGTTGCCTACCTGGTGGCAGGTTAATCACACTGGACCCTCCTATCATGGAGTAAACAATCCGGAATAGACACTGTCTCTGGACACAGATGTGTCTTCATTGCGTTCAGAACTTTTTACAGAATGCCTTATACTAGGCAGGGCAGAAAGACAGGGAAAATTATGGACACAGAAGTGAAATGTGGGGGGAAAAAGTTCCCCTCATCTCTGGTCTGACTCTTTGTCCTGATGACAGAGTCAGGAAACTTCAGGCCCTGCTGATAAAGCCAAAATTGCTTACAGAGACAACATAATGTTTTCCTAAAAATTTCTTGTAAAAGATAATAAAATTGTGCTTACTTAAGCCAAAATAATGTACAATCTTGAGTTTCTAGCACTCCCCTCCAGTTCCTAAATTTAAACAACACCCCCACATATCTCACTGTACTATGAAAGGATTTTAGCAATCAGGAGGATTGGATAATCTACTCTGTGGATTCTTAATGCCCCCACCCCCAGCCACCTCCGACCTTGCCCAGCCACAGTGGAAGGGAAGGGCTTGGTTATACAGAGCCTCAAATATTTGAACTTCTACTTTTGAGCTTCCGGTTTTGTTTACCAAAGAAACTTCTTTAACTTTAACTTTGCTCTAAATTACATCTCTGAACATTATTTCAAAAGGGAGAGTAACTTTTTAACTTAGAGACATAACTTGAGAGCCACCAACGTCATATCCTACACATGTTCATTAAGAAGCCTAAGTGTGACCCTCCCTGCAGGAGTCTACACCCATGCTTGCCTGTGTCTTGGTCTCTATCTGAGTGCCCCTCCTTCTAATAACCCCTGTGTTGAAGATCTAGATAGATCAGGGGTTCTCAACCTGTGGGTCATGGCCCCTTCAGGAGTTTAACAACCCTTTCACAGGGGTTACCTAAGACCACCAGAAAACACAGATATTTACATTACAATTCAGAACAGTAGCAAAATTACAGTTATGAAGTAGCAATGAAAATAATTTTATTGTTGGGGGGTCACCACAACATGAGGAATTATATTAAAGGGCTATAGCATTAGAAAGGTTGAGAACCACTGATATAAAAGAATGTCTTTTAGGGCCTGCAAGATAACTTGGTGGGTAAAAGCACTTGCCACTTAAAGCTCCTAGGCTTGAACCCTGGAACCCACATGATGGAAGGAGAGGATTCCTGAAAGTTGTCCTCTGATCTTCATGTGTGCATCATAAAGCTTATGTATGCTCATGTGTACGTACACACACAAATAAAAATAAATGTAAATAACAAAATGACGTCTTTTAGTAAATCACAAATGCTTCACATTGGCTCACTTTGAAATTCCTTTCTTCCTTATGGCCATGAATCCTGGTTTTACCTGAATGGAGGTCCTGAAGGGAAAGGGAGCCTTTCTTGATGATGTAAAGGATGGAATGACGCTATGTCTCTGGTTCTTAACACCAACATTATACACTATCTTGGCTCTCCATACAGATTTCTGATCAGGTGAAGGTAGCATGGGCCCATGCTGTTGAAACTCACTGTTCTTACCATGTCCACACTGAGGCAGCTTAATAAAATAGTGTAATGGGTTTTGTAGAGTCAGTTACAACACCAGCTGCTATGGGATGTCTTTCTGTATGCTGTGAATATGTGTTGTTCTCATCTCATTGGTTGATAAATATAGCTGTTTGGCCAATGCTGAGGCAGAATAAGGTTAGGTGGTACAGTCAAACTGAAGATGGAGATGAAGAAGGGTGGAGTCAGGGAGACGCCAACCTGCTGCCCAAGGAGCAACAAGATGTCAGCAGACAGGTAATGCCATGGTCACATGGCAACACATAGATTAATAGAAATGGGTTAATTTAAGTAGCAAGAAGCCTGAGCCATAGGCCATATAGTTTGTAATTAATATAAGCCTCTGTGTAATTATTTTATAAATGGCTGTGGGACTTTGGGTGGGAGAGATTTCTCCTGACCTCGGGGCTAGGCGGGACCAAGAAACTTGCGACAATAGTGGGCCCCCATACGTGGTGGCGAGAGTTTCCACCTAAAACCTGAGAGAACTTAAGAAGAGATTCAAAAAATAAATAAAATTTTAAAATTTTTTTTAAAAAAGAAGAAGAGATTCTAGTATGGAGATAAGAGCACCTTCCTAGTTCATGTCTCTCATTACGGGGCGGCACAGAGACCAGAGATGCGCCCCCTGGTTGCGGCAGGCTTCAATGGTAACATGGCAGACTCCTGTGGTCTCTCAAGGGCTGAGATACAGAGGCTTCTCCCAGCTGCTGCTTGCGGGCTTGGGAGCACAGCCACAGGCTTAAAAACACAGGCATGCCACTTAATACTGCTTCCCAGAATTGGGGAGGTAAGTGTGACTCGAAAAGTCCAGCAGGGCAGAGCCAGCAGCCAGGGCTGCTGCCGCTTTTGTCCTAGCCATGCAGCTTAGCCGTTTAAAACTCTCCTGATCAGAAAAGGATTACAGATACACAATAAGACAGATTCAGATGGAAAAAACTCTTAACAGGTTACAGTGTGTTGAAAAATGTACGTAGGCTTGGGAGAATAAAGAGAAGGTATAGACAGTCATAAAAAAAGAAATATATAGTTTTAAAATAGTAAAATAAAGTCCTTAGAATGGGAAGTAAAGTCATATAAAGAAAATGAGGCCGGGCGTTGGTGGCACACGCCTTTAATCCCAGCACTCGGGAGGCAGAGTCAGGCGGATCTTTGTGAGTTCAAGGCCAGCCTGGTCTACAAAGTGAGATCCAGGACAGGCTCAAAAGCTACACAGAGAAACCCTGTCTTAAAACAAACAAACAAACAAACAAAGAAAATGAGACATGTGAGGATGGAAATGCACAGAAAGTCTGGATTATGTGTATTGTTGTGTTCTTTAAAATTCTGACTGCTAAAAAAATAAAAATAAAAATAAAAAAATTTTGACTGCTATGAGACATTTGATTATAAAAGCTGCTGGATTAAACCAACCTACATATTTTAAAAATATCTTGGCTCCAAAAGTTAAGTTAAAAGGCATGCCACTTTGGGGGAGAGGTTATATTTTTTGTTTTCACAGGAAATGAGAGGCTATGGATTCATTTAAAATTAAATATGATCAGATTTGATCGAGGAAGACCCCCTGAAATCCTGACTACAGACATAAAAATATAAACCTGAAAGAACTGCAAGACACGTGATGTATATTTTACCTGCTCAAACACATAACAAGAAATTATCTTTGGCTGACTGTGTACAATACATAGTCTGTACTTGTATTAATGCAGATATGTATGTTACCCTTAAAAGTTTATGTATTTTCAGGATGAGGGAACCAGACACCAATGAAAACAAATGGCCCAGATGATCCAGCATCTCAAAATGCCTCTGTTGCAGTTTCCTCTGAGTTCCACATCCAGAAAGGCTTCAATACTGCTGGCTGAGATGATCTAGCCTCACAGACTACTCCAATCAGGACTTGACCATAATCCTAAATTTTTTCAGGGTCCCCATAAGATTGCCAGCACCCCCAATCAGCAGGAAGTAGTATGAAAAGCTAAACCCAAATTCCCAAAATATTATTTAAAAATGTTTATATTCATTTAAAGGGGTTGATTATAAGTGCAATCTCTTTCTAAAGAAGAAAAGGGAATGTAGACATGATAGGATAAAAGGGTAGATTATTGAATCTATTTTTCAAGAGCGACAACTTGTTTGAAATGTTTTACACTGCTCTGGATTTTAGTTTATTGATACAAATTTAAAGTTACTTTTGTTATACTATACATATATATATATATATATATTTCTACTCTTGTTTAAGATATTATGTTTATGCAACTCATTCAAAATTGTAATGTATAATTAAGAAATACAGATTAATAATTAGTCATCTATAATAATCAAACATAGTTATATTAGTTAAGTTTTCTAGATATACATAGATATATTTCAGTTTGGTAGGTAATCTTCAAACACTTCAAAGACCTACAGAATATGGCACTTAGAATGTTTTAAAAACTTACACTTTTCTGGATATTGAGACATGTCTGCTCCTGGCAGCACCAATTTACTTCAAAGAGGATGATGGGCATCAAAGACACTCCATATGGAGTTTATCTTCTTCTTGGCAAAACTGGCCGTTTGGGCAAGAAACTGCTATTGCCTGGACTGCTTGACAGTATGTTGTATAAACTGGACATACAGAACCCATAGGAAAATGACTACTAAACTTTGTCTAAACAAGGCAAGATGGTCTTTCAGATTCCTGCTTCACAGAAGATACTGCCAGACATTCTGCAGGACACAAAGGAAAGTGACTGATGAACTTTGCCAATAGGCGAGATTTTTCAAAATTCCTGCTTCCCTAAAAAGACTGCCAAAGACTCTAGGCCTGTAGGTTGAAGATGGATGTTCCAATGTTGCAGAGGAACTTTGGATGACTGTCCAGGCAGCCAGATGTCTCTGTCATTTCTAGAGTTTTGGAAGTTGCTTGCAATGCACTTCCTGTTTACTTAGGTAATATTATATAGGTATATATAGGTATATACCTTCTGGGGTCTTTGATAGAGCTGAAGACTAGTTATCTAGTTATAATAACTTTTCTTAGTTATGATAAAAGGTAAATTAGATATAAAATTTTAGACTCACAAATATAGAATAGATGGTAGAATTTTTTTTAATTTTACCAAATACAAATAGACTAGATATTGTAACTGTACTTCTTGCTTGATAACTGTTTTATTATACATAATTTTACTATGTTAAAGTTAAAACCTTCCTGCTGGGCAGTGGTGGCACACACCTTTAATCCCAGCACTCGGGAGGCAGAGTCAGGCGGATCTCTGTGAGTTCAAGGCCAGCCTGGTCTACAGAGTGAGATCCAGGACAGGCACCAAAACTACAAAGAGAAACCCTGTCTCAAAAAACAAACAAACAAAAAAAGTTAAAACCTTCCTTTTTGATTAGAAAAGGGGAAGTGCTATGGGATGTCTTTCTGTATGATGTGAGTATGTGTTGCTCTCATTGGTTGATAATAAAGCTGTTTGGCCAAAGGTGAGGCAGAATAAGGTTAGGTGGTTCAGTCAAACTGGAGATGGAGATGAATAAGGGTGGAGTGAAAGAAGCTGAGAGCCACCACCAGGAGAAGCAAGATGTGAGAGAACAGGTATCTGTTTGTAATTAATATAAGCCTCTGTGTAATTATCTTATAAGTGGCTGTGGGATTGTGGGTGGGAGAGATTTTTCTGGACCTCAGGACCTGATGGGACCGAGAAACTTTCGACAACAACCAGCAGTAGAGAGGGCTGTGTGAAAGCAAGTGCTGCCATCTCATAGATCAGGCCACATCCTCTGCAGCTGCTCTACCCTCACATCTGCGAGGAGCTAGAAGGCAACAACAGCTGAGACCTATAGTCTTATCCTGCCCTACCCTACCCTGCTTGCCTCCCAGGAATTAGAGTCATCCTGCCCACTAGCATATAGCATGTATGGGCTACTTACTAACTACATGATATAGGACCTCCTTTCTTGCTCAGAAATCTTTGAGTGGGGAACCCCACTTTGTGTGGTGAGAATGAAAGATTTCTCTGTCTTCAGAACCATGCTTTCTATTGCAGTAATAATTCTTTATAAAGCTCTCCCTTCAGGGACAATTGGCCTCAGCCTTCCTCTCACAAACCACCCACTTCCTCTCACCTCTATCCCTAAAATCCAAGAGACAGAGTGAAGGCTGTGTATGCTCTTAATCAGCACTCAGTATAGGATTGTTGCTTCTCTCAGAGCTAGGAACACAGATCCAGGAAGGGAATGGAAATAGAGGAAGCACCATTCCCCCAGTAACCTTTTGGCTTTTGTCCCTGCAGCCTCATATCCTGCTACCCTACAGGTCACAAAAGCAATACCACTGAACTGAATGTTAAAACTGTTCCTGACTGCCTGGCCTGTAAATAACCCCAGCTATTTGCAAGTCTGATTCAGGAGGATTGCAGGTTCAAGGCCAGCCTGGGCAACTCCATGAATCCCTGTCTCAAATCTTCTCTATATAATCCATCCATTTTGGTTATCCACTCTCTTTGCATGTTCTGGGCTCCTGGCTGCTACACCTGGCTCCCTGTCCCTGTCCCTGCCTCTGGCTATGTTCTCCCACATATCTATAATAAACTTTCTCCTCCACCATGCCTAGGAGCAATCAAGTTTCCTTTCCTTTTTGTTTCTCTTTTTCACTCAAAAAGACCCTGGGTTCAATCCCTTACTGGCTAGTATTATGTCAACTTGACACAAGGTAAAGTCATCAAAGGGGAGGGAACCTCAATTAAGAAAATGCCCCCATAAGATCCAGGCTATAGGCAAACCTGTAGGGCATTTTCTTAACTAGTGATTGATGTGAGATGGCCCATCCCATGGGGGTGGTGTCATCCCTGGACAGGTGGCCCTAGGTTCTGTAAGAAAGCAGGCTGAGCAAGCCGTGAGGAGAAAGTCAGTAAGCAGTACCCTGCCAGGGCCTCTGCATCAGCTGCTGCCTCCAGGTTCCTGCCCTTCATGAGTTCCTGTTCTGACTTCCTTCAATGATGGACTAAAATGCACAAGTGTAAGCCAAATAAATCTTTCCTCCCCAAATTGTTTTTGGTCATGGTTTCATTGCAACAATAGAAACCCTAACTAAGACACCCCAGTATCACACACACACACACACACACACACACACACACACACACACACACACCAAAAAAAAAAAAAAAGAAAAGAAAAGAAAAAAGAAAAAACAAAAACCCTGCTCCCTGGCCTTCTGGTTTTCTTGTTCCTCTAAATTAACAAGCAAAGCTGGAATTGTTTATTGAAGCAACTGATTCTGATTTCCAAGAAACTGCTGTCCTCAAAGTGCTAAAGAAGTGTGCATCTGGATCACAGTAGATCCCTTAGGGCAATTCTTAGCACAGCTGCAACCAAGTATTAAAGTCATTGGAAAACTGCATCAACTCGATTCAGGCAGTGTTAATCATGGCTCAGAGCTATCAGGAAAAAATATGTGAGTCACCTTATCTAGAAAAGAATGATAATTGGCAGAGGGTCAAGCTGCAGGCAAAGGAAATGTAGAATGTGTAGAGGATGACAATAGGTATGAGAACCTGGGCAGACATGGAAAGAAAAACTACACTGTTAGAATAGTTTTCATTGTTTTGCTATGCATGTTCATGTGTATGTATATGCCTGTGTATGTTTACCTTGATTCGTCCTCTCTTCCTTTGTCATATAACATAAGATGGATTCAATTTACATAACGGAGCTAGGTGTGGTAGTGCACACTGAAAAGTTTTTGCACCCCAATAACCTCTCAGACGACGCAGCAATCCAAATCAGACCAAATTAGAAAAAGCCCTGGTTTAATGGGTAAAGCGTTCCCAGGTGATTCTCCGACCCCTCAAAGAGGAGACATGGGTGGGGGAGACAAGAGACCAAAAAACCACGTGTCTGTTTTCTGGGATGCTGTTTAAATACTCTGTGGGAGTGATCTTGAGCATCTCTGGGGGAGGGACCGTGTTTGTAGGGCTTTGAGGGGGCTGGTTTGGGGAAAGAAATGGGGAAGGGGAATTGAGGTGGACCTTCCACCAGAACACATACCTATAATCCCAACATCTGAGAGGAGGAGGCAGGAGGATCAGGAGTTCAAGACCACCTTGTTTACATGAAACCCTGCCTAAACAAATAAGTAACTAAATCCTACTTAGGGTATTCATATTTTGAGACACCAAGGAGAAGAATGAATACTATGGTGGTTTGAGTAAGAATGACCCCCATAGGCTCATAGGGAGTAGTGCTACTTGACAGGGATTAGACAGTATGGCCTTGCTGGAGTAGGCATGGCCTTGTTAGAGGAAGTGTGTCACTGGGGGTGGGCTTTGGGATTCAAATGCTCAAGCCAGGCCCAGTGTCTCACTCTATCTCTGCTGCCTGGCAAGATGCAGAACTCTCAGCTACCTCTCCAGCACCATGTCTGCCTGCATGCCACCATGCTTCCTGTCATGACGAACTGACTAAACCTCTTAATATAAGCAAGCCTCGACTAAATTTTTCCTTTTATAAGAGTTGCCATGGTCATGGCATCTCTTCACAGCAATAGAACTTTGACTAAGACCAAAACCAAGGAGTCTGCATCCTCTTCTAGGAAGAGATTTCAGTTGTATGCATGATGGTTGAGGCATGTGAGTCAGAAGCATGAACTTATCACTTTATTTGGAAACTAACTGTGGCATAAGCAAATGTGTGTGAGTAATAAGTTAACAGGAAGTTTATCATGATTATATTAGTTACATTCCTGTTGCTGTGATAGAGCACCCTGAGGATCTCAAAAAATTAAACAACAAAAGAGAAAATAATCCAATCAAAAATTATTCAAATGAAAAAACACAAGTGGTCATTGGGGGAAAGAAAACTTAAACCATATTAGATTCACCTCAGTCAGAATGTCTATCATCACAGGATGAAAAACAGCAGGTGTAGTGGTACACACCTGTAATCCCAGCACTTCAGAGGTAGAGGTGGCAGGGATGGCAAGGAGACACAGCCACCACCTCTACTTAGACATCTTATCAGTGTTCTATCACCGTGAAGATACACTATCACCGTGAAGATACCAAGGCAACTGTTAAAAAAAAAAAAAGAATTTAATTGAGGACTTGCTTATAGTTTTAGAGGGCTAGTCCATGATCATCATGGTGGAGAAGCAGTAGCTGAAAGCTTTAAATCCTGATCCTCAGGCAGCTGCCAGAGAGAGGGACTGAGACTCATGCGGAGCAAATACCTCTACATTTCCCCTTTTTGTCTAAATAAGAAGGTTCTAATCTTTTTTTGTTGTTGTTGTTTTTGTTTGTTTTTTGTTTTTGTTTTTTGTTTTTCGAGACAGGGTTTCTCTGCGTAGCTTTGGAGCCTGTCCTGGAACTTGCTCTGTAGCCCAGGCTTGCCTCGAACTCACAAAGATCCACCTGCCTCTGCCTCCCAAGTGCTGGGATTAAAGGCGTGCGCCGCCGCCGCCGCCGCCGCCGCCGCCGCCGCCGCCACCGCCACCACCCTAGAAGGTTCTAATCTTAATGCAAACTATATACAATAAGAATGATTATCAAGTATTGTCCAGGAAAAACAAAGGGTATTAACATAAACAAAAATGCAACTACAACCAACAAGAATAACATCAAACTGTGGTGGTATTGTATTCACCAAAATATTGTGTACCTTAATAAACTTATCTGGGGTCAGAGACAGAACAGCCACAATGTTAAACAGAGGTTAGGGAGTGGTAGCACCACACCTTTAATCCTAGCATTCCAGAGGCAGAAATCCATGTGTTCAAGGATACACCCAAGCATGGTGACCAACGCCTTTAATCCCAGAAAGCAAGTCTTTAATCCCAGGGAGTGGTGGTAGAAAGCAGAAAGGTATATAAGGCGTGAGGACCAGAAACTAGAGGCATTTGCCCTAGAGAGGCATTTGCCCTGGATAGGCATTTGCCCTGGAGAGGCATTTGGCCTGGAGAAGCATTTGGCCTGGTTAAGCATTCAGGCTTCTAGCAGCAGTTCAGCTGAGAGTCATTCGGATATGAGGACATAGAGGCTTGCAGTCTGAGGAAGCAAGACCAGCTGAGGATCCGGCGAGGTGAGGTAGCTGTGGCTCATTCTGTCTCTCTGACCTTCCAGTGTTCACCCCAATACCCGGCTCAGGTTTGATTTTATTTAATAAGACCATCTAAGATTCCTGCTACATCAAACAAGAAAGACATGCTAAATGTCCAGAACATGGATAAATGTCAAATTACCGAGATTACTCCTATAGCTGTCCTGTCTTGAAGATTCTAACTCTAGTACTAATATGTTCTAGCTAAGATATGAGAAGATTGTAACTGTAATTATCTAGTCTTCAACTCCATCAAAGACCTGAAAAGGAACAAAATAATACATGAGAAAACGGAAAATGCAAGCAAGCAATTTCCAAAATTCTTGCGAGGATAGACAGAGACAGTTGGGATCCTGGACAGTCACCTAAAGTTTCTCAGCATCGTTGGGGCAACCAATTTGGCTACAGGCCTAGAATCTGACAGACCATTTTCAGAAGCAGGAATTTTGAAAGACCATCTCACCCTGTCTTGGCAGAGTTCAGTAGTCACTTTTCCTTGTGTCCTACTCATCCAGAAAGGACAGTATTCATACTGTCAGCAGTCAAGGCAAGGGCAGTTCTTTGCCCAGCAGGCCAATTTGTGCCAAGAAGAAGACAAACTTCCAAATGGAAATGTTTTAGAAGCCCAACATTCTCTTGGGATCAGGTCGGTGCTGCCAGGAGCAATCGTGTCTCACGTCAACAGAATTCTAAGCTATCAAAACATTTAAAAGACATATTCTCTAGGTCTATGAAGTGTTTGAAGATTACCTATCCATCTGACATATGTTTCCATAAATCTGGAGAACCTAACTAGCATAACTATAGAAATGACAAGCATGGGTGACTATTAATCAGTAAGTCTTATCTACCTAAATAACCTAAAGATTAAGGCTTCACATTAACAAGATAAACAGTCTGTAAAGCAGATGTACCATATAAGGACAATGACCTCAAAAATAGCTTAAAAAGAGATAGGAATGTATAGTGCAACATGCAATATGATAATAATCCTAAATATGTATCAATATACAAAATGTCCTAAACAGAGATAGAACATATGTACAGTATGACAAATATAATATTACATTTGTATCAATATACAAAATATTTCAAACAGGAGTAGGAATATGTGTACAATACAACAAATATAGTTTTTGTGTTTGTATCAATATACAAATTATCTTAAATAGGAATATAAGAATAGCTTGAGAGCTTGTTTGGAGGTTCTAGCAGGGGAGCGCAGCTACTCGTATACCCTTGACCGAAGACCGGTCCTCCTCTATTCGGGGAAGGTCGTCCTCTTCGACCGAGCGCGCCGGGTGGTGGTGGTGGCGGCAGCGGCGCGCACACCTTTAATCCCAGCACTCGGGAGGCAGAGGCAGGCGGATCTCTGTGAGTTCGAGGCCAGCCTGGGCTACCAAGTGAGTTCCAGGAAAGGCACAAAGCTACACATAGAAACCCTGTCTTGAAAAAACAAACAAAAAAAAAAAAAAAAAAAAGAATAGCTTACATTTGTACCAATATACAAGAATCCATATCAGTGCAAATTATGTAAGGCTGATACTTTACTGAATTAATTTACTAGTAAATACAATAATCTACCTTAATATCCTATACCTATCCATTCCCCTTTTTCTTTTCTAAAGAATACTGAGTCCAAATTTTATTGTTCCAACCCCAACCCTACAACCATTCATCCATAACCCTGAGAAAAATGAAACCTTTGGGAGAGGAGCGTCATTTTCTTAGAATTACTTCCTGCTGTTTAGGGGGTAATGGTATCTCTGTGGGGTCCTGTAAGAAAACTTAGATAGTTAGGTCTCAATAGGGCTAGCCATAGAGTCTGCAGCCAGTCTCAGTAATGGATAAGATTGTCTGAGATTCTGGCTAGAAGTGTAGTATGATGGACCATCTCATCTAGATAGTTATAATTTTCATTCATTATGATAAAAGATAAACTAGATATGAAACTTTAGACTTATAAATATAGGACAGATGATAGAATATTTTCTTTAAATTTGCCAAATACAAATAGACTAGATATTGTAACTGTAATTCTTGCTTGATAACTGTTTTGTTATATGTAATTTTACTATGTTAAAGTTACAGCCTTCCTTTTTGATTAGACAGAAAAGGAGAAGTGCTGTGAGATGGTCTTTCTGTATGCTGTAAATATGTGTTGTGGTGGTATTGTGTTCCCCAAAATATTGTGTAACCTAATAAACTTATCTGGGGTCAGGGAACAGAAAAGTCACTAGATACTTAGGATAGGCAGTGGTAGCACACGCCTTTAATCCTAGCATTCCAGAGGCAGAAATCCATCTGTTCAAGGATATAGCCAAGCATGGTGACTCACGCCTTTAATCCCAGAAAGCGAGCCTTTAATCCCAGGGAGTGATGGCTGAAAGCAGAAAGGTACATAAGGCATGAGGGCCAGAAACTAGCAGCATTTGGCTGGTTAAGCTTTTAGGTTTTGAGCAGCACAGTTCAGCTGAGAACCATTCGGATATGAGGACACAGAGGCTTCCAGTCTGAGGAAACAAGATCAGCTGAGAAGTTGGTCAGGTGAGGTTAGCTGTGGCTTGTTCTGCTTCTCTGATCTTCCAGCATTCACCCCAATAACTAGCCTCAGGTTTGATTTTATTAATAAGAACTTTGAAGATTCCTGCTACAATGTGTTGCTATGATTGGTTAATAAAGAAACTGCTCTGGCCCCTGGTGAGTCAGGTTATAGCCAGGTGGGAAATCCTAGAGAGAGACAGGAATAAGAAAAGCAGAGGTGGAAGAGACGCCAGCCCACCACCCAAGGAGCAACATGCCAACAGACTGGTCATGTGGCAACTTATAGATGAATAGAAATGAGTTAATTTAAGATGATAGAACTAGCTAGCAAGAAACTTAAGCCATTGGCCATACAGTTTATAATTAATATTAGCCTCTGAGTGATTATCTTATAAGTGGCTGTGGGACCCCGGGGGCTGGATGGGACTGGAGAAATGGCTACAAATGTGGGCTTATGAAACCTCAAAGTCCACTCCCAGTGATACACAACCTCCAACAAGGCCACACCTTCTAACCTTCCCAAACAGTTCCACCCCCTGGTGACTAAGCATTCAAATATATGAGCCTTTATGAGTCATTCTCATTTGAACTACATCAGGTAAAGACAAATCCTTGACCACATCACAGAAAAGCATTTCAGCCAGATCAAGAATCAAGGTTATTAAGTTGTTAGATTTGTATAGGTAAAGGGCAGTACAAGTTCCTGAGACATGGGTGTAGGCTTCTAGGTGTCTAGAATGGCTACATATACGATCCTGTGGCTTTCTAAATTATATTCCTTAAAAGATGCATTTTCAACATGGTTTAAAGATTAAGCAAAGCTTAAATGTGAAGTATGACACTGTAAAACAAATGAGCCGGTTCTACTTATTTCTCCCATCTTAAAGAATTTCCTTTTGTGTAAGACAGTGGTGGCTCATACCTTTAATCCCAGCTCTCAGGAGTCAGGGGCAGGTGGATCTTTGTGAGTTGAAGGCCAGCCTGGTCTATAGGGCAAGTTACAGGACAGCCATGACTACTCAGAGGAAACTTGTCTCAAAAAAAAAAGAAAAAAGAAAAGAAAAGAAAAAGAAAAAGAAAAAAGAATTTCCTTTTGTGCCTGGAGAGATGGATCAACAGGTAAAAGAACTGACCACCAAGCCTGACAACCCAAGTTCTTCCCCAGAATCCACAAGGTAAAAGAAATGAACTGAATCACAGAAGTTATCCTTTTATATCCAGATACATGTGCATGCACAATAAATAAATAATAAATAAATAAATATAGTAGTTTTCAAATTAATTAAAAGAATTTCCTTTTGTAAATGACACTGTAAGGTGGTTTTATGAGGCATACTATCTAGATTTAGAGGTGAGAGAGGAATGCCAATACAGCAAAACTCAAGATCACAAACATTCTGACCTAGTATGACCTAGTATGCAAGGCTGTAGTTTCAATTTGCTGTAGTTTCAATTTTCCTTTATATATAACTTGGGCTGGCCTGGAACTCATCTTAGAGCCCAAGTTGGCCTTAAACTTGTAGTGATCTTTCTACCTGAACCTCTTGAGTGTTGGGCTTACAGACTCAGCTCCAACACCCAGCTGTCCTTGTTGTTGGTAATATTGTTTACATCTTATTATTTATTTTTAGTGTGGTGGCAGGTCAGAGAACAGCATGTGGAAGTCAGTTTTCTCCTTCCACCATGTGGGTCCCAGGGTGGGAGCTCAGCAAGTCAGGCTTGCCTTTATCCAATAAGCTGTCATACAGGCTTCAAATTTGTTGTTCTTAACATCCGTGTTTGTGATGACATTAAGAAAAACACATTATCTTTGCAGGCAATTATAGCTTTATCTGCTGTCTTCAAGTATCTTAACTCTCAGGTATTGGGAAAGGCTTATGATATTATATAGAAATGTTATAGAAATTTGTAGCTCTGGCTGGCCTGAAACTTGGGTAAATGAGGCTGGCCTCGAACTCACGGAGTTTACTGGGATTAAAGGCATGCACCACCAGGCCCAGCAATATAGAAATATTTTTCATGGTGACATATACTTATTATTCCAGCACTGGAGGATTGCTGAGAATTTGAGGCTTCCCTGGGGTACATAGTCAAATTGTCTCAACAACAACAAAAAAAGAAAGAAAGAAAGAAAGAAAGAAAGAAAGAAAGAAAGAAAGAAGGAAGGAAGGAAGGAAGGAAGGAAGGAAGGAAGGAAGGAAGGAAGGGAGGAAGGCAGAAAGAAGCTACATATATTTGTTTTGTTTTAGATCTTCAAGGATCTATGAAAATCATAGAATTCTATACATTTTTCCAAAAAGTGATTTGGAGCTCAATGATTAAGAGCAGTTGCTGCTTTTCCAGAGGAACTGAGTTCAGATATAAGCACCTACACCTACATCTAACAGTTCACAACCATGTAACTCCAAGTCTAGGGCACCCAATGCTTTCCTCTGGCCTCCATGGGCAACCATATAAATGTGACACACACACATAAATGAGTAAATAAGTAAATAAATAAATATTATTTTTAAAAAGAAAGAACAGAACCGATTTTAGAGAAAAGACTGTGTCCAAATCCCCAGGCTCACCATCAAGTGCAGTGATTTATGGGAAAGACTCACAGCACTGTTATTCTCACAGTCAATTATTGCTCCTGTGAAAGAAAGTCAACAAAGGGAAAAGGCACATTGAGGGAAGTCCGGGGAAATGAAGCTCCTGGCAGCTGTCCACAGTGCAGTCACACAGGATGTGTTTAAGTATTGTCAACCACAGAGGCTTCTCGGATTCAGCAGCCAAGTTCAGGGCACTCCCAGCAGCATACAGTGCCTTCCAGCTGCAAAACCTCCAGGTTTTCAGAGGAAGCACACTGTCTATACAAACAGTTTAGTTACAATAAAGTATTCCTATCAGGTCTGGTTGGTGAAAGTGGCTGTAAAATTTATCAGGTCTCAAACAAGAATTATCCCTGCAAGCAGAAAGAATTGAGAAGGCATCTCAGAGCTGCTGCATCAGCCTCTTAAGAACCATTTATTGACAGGCCTTTGGCTAAGCTATGTATAATTTAAGTCCTTTGCAGTCCAATGAAACCAGCCTTCACAACTGATCTCAGTTATGTCTCTTGGGAATTAAAACAAACCTCACTGATGTAGCTTTGTATTGGAAATCTGGTATGAGGCTTTTCCTGGGAAGACATGAAAACCTCTTTACCCCAGATCAAGCACAGACAACAGATCAAAGAAACGATTGCACTCAAGTTCAGTTTAGTCAGCTTAGTTGGTTTACTTACAGGAGAATGGGTGACTCAAAGGCAGCTGCATCATTGAATACCCAACCTCAACATGGGTGACAACTCATGAACACTGCATCCCGGCAGCTATCTCACCCAATTTGCAGACAACCCAACCAGCAGGAGAATTTCCTCTGCCCAGCAGTTACAACCTTGAGGAAGGGTCTTGTGAATCTTGTAACTTTCTTTCTTTTTTTTTTTTCCTTTTACTTAAAATAGATTTTTCCCCCCTCGGATACTATATCCTGATTATGGTTTCCCCTTCCTCTACTTCTCCCAGTTCCTCCCCACCTCCCTTCACATCTGGTTCCACCCCATTTCTGTCTCTCATTAGAAAACAAATTAAATTTGAAGGGACAATAATAAAGTAAAATATGAGATAAAACAAAAAATACATCATAATAGGACAAAACAAACAGAAGGAAAAGAGTCCAAGAAACTAATATAGACTCAGAGACCCACTCATTGGCACAAAGAAGCTTCCAGTACAAGGATTAGGTTACATCTAATTGAGTTGTTGGCCAAAGGAGTCTCATGGAAACCCCTAAACAACCTATGCTGTTGCCAAGACTACCAGTTGCTCTCCACAAACTTAAGCAAGCCCCTATTGTTGAAGACAACACCAAAGCAACTCATTGAACATGGACAAGTCAAGCTGGTGCCGACATAGAGCCTTCACCCCACAGGCTAGCATCTTTGGTTTGGGGATGTACTCTGCATGCTACCAAGGGAAAAACGTAAGCATCAACCCAGTGACAAACCCTTTGATCTACAATGGTGTCCTGCCTGTAACCAACTAATATCTGGTTTGACTTAAGGCCCACTCCACGAGATGGAACCCATACCCAGTGCTGTTTGGTTGACCAAGAACTTGAAACTACATAGCCCAGGAACCCAGAGTAAAACCAATTACTACTGTTCTACTAAAAGAACATAGCACCGGGCGGTGGTGGCGCACGCCTTTAATCCCAGCACTTGGGAGGCAGAGCCAGGAGGATCTCTATGAGTTTGAGGCCAGCCTGGGCTACAGAGTGAGTTCCAGGTAAGGTACAAAGCTACACAGAGAAATCCTGTCTCAAAAAAAAACAGAGAGAGAGAGAGAGAGAGAGAGAGAGAGAGAGAGAGAGAGAGAGAGAGAGAAGAAGAAGAAGAAGAAGAAGAAGAAGAAGAAGAAGAAGAAGAAG
>CABHPP010123481.1:801-20251 GCA_902168425.1 Peromyscus attwateri | reverse complement strand
AACCCAAAGGTTGAGAACCTCTTGTCTACAGGCTGCTGCTGCAAGGGCCTAGGCAGTGAAGATGCCAGTGTCTGTCAGGCAGTCGGCCCAACTCTGCCTCTATAGCAGAGAATCAGAAGGAAATGAGTAGGCGGGGGCCGTATTCTAACAAAACCTTATCTACAAACAAGCATCTGGTGAGATTTGGTGTGTGTGGGAGGGCTGTTCTTGAGGACCATGGCTAAAGTGTGGTGAGAGAACACTGGAGTGGCCCATCAGGAAATGTTTCCTGGAGGAGGTGGATCAGTATAGAGAGAGCAGCCCAGCCCAGTGTCAGGTCTTACAAGGTGCCATGAGGAAAATGCTTCATTTGTAGTTCTATTTGCAGAGCCTGCTCGCCCAGCACAAGGACTTCGGGGTGGCTTTTGACCCCTTACACAGGAAACTCCTAGACCTCCAAGCCAGGATCCAAGCAGAGAAAGGACTTCAGCGGGACCTTCCTGGAAAGCAGGTTCAGCTCCTAAGGTTGCAGGTGAGGACTGTCACCTGGCACACAGTTGCCTGCGCGGGAGCTCCTCCTTCTGGCAGCAAGGTGCAAAGCAGTCGCCAGCCTGAGCCCATGGTTCTTACTGGGGATCAGCCTTGGGTCTCAGTAGAACCTCTGCTTTTTCAGCTGACAGTTCCTGGCCCCAGAGGGGCTGTTAGCACCCCGGAGCCGCTGAGTCGAGTCTAACTGAGCAACAAGCAGTTCTTTTGTTTGCCCCTGGGTTCTGAAGTCTGAACAACGACACTCAATTCAGTTCTATTTGGTTTGGTACTCCAGCTGATGGGGTGGTGCGATCCACATTCAATATGGGTTTTCCCTCTTCGGTTAATCTTATTTGGAAACACCCATAGACACACCTAGAGGTGTCTCCTAGATGATACAAATCCAGTCAAGTTGAAAATTGAGATTAACTGTCATATGAACTATTTTTGGTGAGTCCGGAGACTTTCAGTTGAATAAACCAATTTTGCGATTAGGAAGATATGTTTTATATCATGTGTGGACTGCATGCAGGCAGGTCATTGGTAATCGCCAGCCAGCTGAGGAGCTTTACTGTTTTTTATCATGCACATGACACAGTGTTTATTGTTTCAAACCCAAACACCATTCCTGTATAAGCTGACAGCATTCTCTGGAAAACATTAAGTGTGGTACATTTGAGGCTTTAACACTAAAGTGGGCATAATTCTTCATAACAGCCAGTGGTCACCAAGTGAGAGTCCAGACGTGAGTTTCTTTCCCAAGATGCTGTCTGGTCTTTCCTATAGTTTATTTTAATAATGCCCCAGGATATTTGTGTCTGAATTTTAAAGATTCATTTGCCCTGAAAAGGAATCTATTGGACCACCCATGTGGTGCAGCCACTGATAGAGAGAACATGCTATCCTGGGAACACCAACCAGGGACTCTCCCACTCAGAGTCCCTACCCCACTGGGCCTCCAGGATGGAAGGTCTTCTGGATGGAGGGTCTTCTCGGATGAAGGGTCTCCTGGATGGAGGGTCTTCTGGATGGAGGGTCTTCTGAATGGAGGGTCTTCTTGATGGAGGGTCTCCTGGATGGAGGGTCTCCTGGGGGGGGGGTCTTCTGGATGGAGGGTTTCCTAGGATGGAGGGTCTCCTGGATGGAGGGTCTTCTGGATGGAGGGTTTCCTGGGATGGAGGGTCTTCTGGGATGGAGGGTCTTCTGGGATGGAGGGTCTTCTGGGATGGGTAGTCTTCTGGGATGGAGGGTCTCCTGGGATGGAGGGTCTTCTGGATTGAGGGTCTTCTGGATGGAGGGTTTTCTGGGATGGAAGGGCTTCTGGATGGAGAGGCAGGTGGCCAAGCTCACTTGTTCTTCTCTATCACAGGGCCTGCAGGAAGAGGGTCTCGATCTGGGAACGCAGATAGAGGCTGTGAGGCCTCTTGCCCAGGAGAACTCTAACCACCAGCACAAAGTGGACCAGATTTCCTCTGACCAGCAAGTCCTGAAGAGGTCCCTGGAGGTAAGGGACCGGTGAAGGGCCTAAGCAGCGAGGACCACGTCTTAGAATCCTACACTCCTGGGTCCTTTCTCCTTCCATCCTCTGTTCCTTCCAACCTCTCTTTCTTCTCATCCTCGTTTGTGTAGCTTCTGGTTGTTGAACTGTTTCTGTATGCCGGCTGCTGTTCCCAGCTCCCGTGGTGGAGGCAGCTCACACTGACAGACAGGGCCCTGCTTTCCTGGGGACTGGGTGGATGGAACAGTGAATCAGCAAGTGAGTGAGTGATGCCAGGGTTTCACATTGTGATGAGGGCCACAGATGCAGAACAGAAAACACTGCCTTGTCTCCTCTGCCTGCATGGGTGCACAGTTGTTGTTTGTGTCCCCAGCCCTGGTGGCCTCAGAGCCTTGTTTGCAGCGCCCTCTAGTGGCCCTCTGAGCACTTTCTGGTGCACAGGATTGATTCTACTTCCTGCAGTCTGATGGATGCTCAGAACCCCAGACTTCTTGACAACTAACCGACACAAGTATCGATGCAGGCTCCAGGCTCCCTACACACCCTGATTTAGACAGGCTTGGGTTGTCCTGCTTTTTAATTAAGCCTCAGGGAATTCAAGTGGATCCCTGGCCACACCTCAAGAAAATTCAGTGCTAGGCTAACTTCTTCAGCCCACCTGGCCCTATACACCCAGTTTCCATAGCAAACACCTTCTTTACCAACCTGAAGCTAACAGGTGGGCACACCACTCTCACAGACAATCTAGAAATGTCTAGAATAGAGAGAAATTCTTAAAGAGACATTATAATCAAGTCATACGTAAGTGGCTACACTACTCTGGTCATAGGAGAGGTCAGGAAATATTCCCTTTATACCACAACCACTGACGTCACATCAGGGAGCATGGCCAGTGGTACCTCTAAGGAGTGAGATAAAATCTCGACCAAAGCAAAGCAAAGCCATTTGTGTATAGGATGGGTGTGCTCCCAGACAAGCCAGTGGCCTTGTTAGAACTTCAGAGACCTCCTTGCACCTGTGTGTGGAGTTAGACCCTGTCTCAGCTAGGGTTTCTATTGCTGTGAAGAGACACCATGACCACAGCAACTGATAAAGGAAACATTTAATTGGGGCTTGATTACAGTTCAAAGATTTAGTCCATTACATCATGGTGGGACATGGCAGCACGCAGGCAGACATGGTGCTGGAGAAGGAGCTGAGAATTCTACATCTTAATCTTCAGGGCACAGGAAATGAACTGGGTCTACACCAAGCATGCTGGAGCATCTGAGACCTTAAAGCCCACCCCCACAGTGACACACTTCGTCCAACCTATTCCAACAAAACCACATCTCCTAATAATGCCACTCCCTATGAGCTCATGGGGGCCAGTTACATTCAGACTATGACAGAGCCCAACCCCAGGCCATGGCAAATAGGCTTTTAATCACTGTGGATATGGGTGGGTGTGAGACAGTTTTGTGGGATGTGGGGCAGTTCTGTCTCCCTCCCTCCACGGAGTGGGAGCACCTTACATTGTCTGCTACTTTTGGCCCCCGCTCTCCTCTCAGCCCCAAATGCTTCCCCAGGAGTCTCCAGGAAACAGCTGATGCCATCCACCGAGGACCTAAGGGGCCCTGTTGGCCTAAGCGACTCCTTGGGTCTGGATGAATTCACTAATCTGCTCAGTAAACTTGGATCTGTAGTCTCAGGGATAAAGGAAGGAGATAGAGAGATAGGACACTGTTCCCAGATTCTAGAAGCCCCGAGAACTCCAAACGTCAGCTCCAAGAACTATATGCAAATGATGGGATAGGCCAAGCATTAGAGGACACATTTACTGGATGTCATTAGTGGTCGCAAGAGGGTGACATCCCATCATGCTTCTGTAAAGGGAAACTGCCCCCCTTATTCAGACATTCAGCGCTTGTTAAGTCTAGTGAGTGTAAACTCCCCCTTCCCTCACAGTGGTCTTCAGGTGCTGTCATCCCTGACAGAATGTCTGACAAAGACAACATTAGAAAGGTTTGCTTTGCCTCACAGTTCCAAGGTGTAGCCTCTCACGGTTCAGGGAACCACAGCGGCAGGAGCTTGGAGCAGCCAGCCTCACCGTGTCTTCAGTCAGGAAGTAGAGAGAAATGGACTCTGGAGCCCTGTGCAGACCAAGCTGACCTTGAACTCACAGAGATCCAATTGCTTCCAGTTTTCTCCTTTTTCATGTAGTCCTGGGCCCTGGCCCGTGGAGTAGGGCAGCTCTCATTTATGGAACTTCTCACCTCAGTTAACTGAACCTAGACAATCATTTATAGCCTTGTTTCCATAGTGATTCTAGATCGAGTCAAGCAAGATTAACTATCACATCCACAGGGAGCATGCTCCTTTGTCAGAGGCCACAGGTCCCTATGGCAGGAAGCCATTGGGGGTGATTAGTATTGGTACCTAGGTCCTAGCACTGCGTTTGAGGCCATCTTTGATGGGTTGTTGAAAGTAGGTGCAGTATGTGGGATGTTGGACAACCCCCCCCCCCAATTGGGCTTATAGCCCCTTGGCAGGGGCCTGGCATCCATATCTCCGCAGTAATTTTTTTTTGTTTTGTTTTTAGATACAGGGAGATAGGGTCTTTGGAAGCCCAGCACAGAGGCATCAGATCTTCAGGGTAATGCATTGAGAATAGTGGCAGAGGGCTGGATTCTGAATGGCCCATGGTGGGCTGAAAAGGGGGCTCAGAGAGTCCCAGGCAAGGGGGCCAGAAGAATGAAGAATGGCCATCCTTCTGAGGACAGTGCCCAGCTTTCTTGGAGACAGAGAAGAGAAAGGTTCATGGTTCAAATTTCTGAGAAACTAATAGGCCTAGGAAACAGGATCCAGGAATAGAGGCAGCCCCACCCCCCCCCCCCCCCCCCCCCAAAAAAAAGCAAGGTAGCTTTGAAAACCTTTATACAGAGTCAATCATATACAGAAAAGAAAGCATGTTGGCATGGCTCCATGAATCTTAAAGAACAAACAGACCCATGTAAGGACCCCCAGACAAAACCTAGGGTGACACCAGCCTGCCCCATGCCCCACCCCCATGTACTGTCCATCGCTTACCCTCAGCCCTGACCTCAGAGCTGTTTGCTCCACCCCTCCACACAATGCTTGCAGATTCCTCCACAATGTTGCAGGGGGTCACAGGCTGCCCATTCTTTTTAAAGACTATTTTTATTTATCCTTTGATAATTTCATACATGTATACAATAAATCTTCATCATATCTACCCTACTCCCCATACCACTCCTTCTGAATTATCCCCAACATGTCCCCCCCACCCCACCTTCATCCTCTCTTCTTTTTTTTTTTTTTAATTGTAATCCACTGAGTAGTTAGTGCTGCCCACATGGGGATAAGTGTGGGGCCATCCCCTGAAACATGGGCAGCCTACAAGAGGCCACACCCCAAAGAAGAAATGACTCCTCATCCCCCAAGAGCCTTCAGCTGCCAACCACTCCTCAGGTAGGGGTGGGGCCTCATGAGCCCCTCTCTTATCCAAGCTGTAGTATTAACCGGCTTGGTTTTGTGCCGGTAACTGCAGCTGCTGTGAGTCCGTGTGTTTACCCGCCGTATCACGTCACAGCATCCTTCCCATCCTCTGGCTCTTACATCCTTTCTCCCCCCATCTCCTGTGATGGCCCCTAATACTTGTGGGGGGCATATAGGCGGGTCTAGGGTATCATCTGTGGGGTATCATCTGCAGTCTGCCTCAAGCAGCATTCAGACCTCCTGGCTGTGCCGCAGGACCTCGTGGACAGGTGTCAGCAGAGCGTCCGAGAGCACTGCACCTTCAACCACCGGCTCTCAGAGCTGCAGCAGTGGGTCACCATGGTCACCCAGACGCTGGAGACACACCAAGGGGATGTGCATCTGTGGGATGCTGAGTCCCAAGAGACTGGACCTGAGGTAAGGTGCTGGGTCATTCTCTCGCCTGCGTCCCCCTCAAGCATTCTGGGTGACCTTCATACTGGGGTACAGTACCTCACGTGTGTATATGTCCATCCATGTGTCCCACAGAGGCTGCTGGCTGAAATTCCAGAGAGAGAGGTCCAGCTGTCCCTGCTCCAAGCACTGGGACAGCTTGTGATGAAGAAGTCTTCTCCAGAGGGGGCGGCCGTGGTCCAGGAGGATCTGAGGAAGCTAATGGAGTCTTGGCAGGCCCTGCGGCTGCTAGAAGAGAATCTGCTGAGGTAAGGGTCTTCCTTGCTCCCCACTTTGTCCCAGACAATGCCTCCCCATCACCTAGGGTCCCTAGAGCATCTGACTGAGGCTGAGATGTATGCCAGGCATGGTGCCAGGAATCTTTGGTCCAGTTAGTGATTCTGGTAGGGTTCTGAGGATTGGAGGACGTCTCTCACTAGGGAGTTAGCCTCCAGCCTGTTCTTGCCTGAGCTTACTTCTCTAGCTGCATTGATAGGTACATGTGCCTTGCTGGTATGGTAAAGTGGGTTTGAAGTAAGAAATGGCATGAATGTGTCTGGGAAGCCTTCTGATGGTCCCCAAAGATGGCTGCTAAGAAGTTCTTGTTCTTGTTCTTGTTTTTGTTCTTGTCTTGTTCTTCTTGTTCTTCTTCTTGTTCTTGTTCTTGTTCTTCTTGTTCTTCTTCTTGTTCTTCTTCTTGTTCTTCTTCTTGTTCTTGTTCTTGTTCTTGTTCTTCTTCTTCTTCTTCTTCTTCTTCTTCTTCTTCTTCTTCTTCTTCTTCTTTCTCCTCTTCCTCCTCTTCCTCCCCCTCCCCCTTCCTCTTAAGATTTATTTATTTATTATGTATACAGTGTTCTGCCTGCATGTATGCCTGCAGGCCAGAAGAAGGCACCAGATCTCATTACAGATGGTTGTGAGCCACCATGTGGTTGCTGGGAATTGAACTCAGGACCTCTGAAAGAGCAGTCAGTGCTCTTAACTGCTGAGCAATCTCTCCAGCCCCGGCTGCTAAGTTCTTAACCATGGTGAATCTCCAAAGTTTCCTTGGTGCCCTGGTACTATTGCTTCTCCTGGAACCTGATGGATGCTCAGCACATGGCTGCTTTGAGTAAGTGTATTTTTCTTCCCAGTCTCATCAGAAACCAGCAGCTGCAGAGGACAGAAGTGGACACAGGGAAGAAACTACTCTTCACCAACAACATCCCGAAGGCCGGCTTTCTCATCAACCCCCAGGACCCTATTCCCAGGCATCGGCATGGGGTGAGTCTGTCTCACAGGCTTTGGGAGAAAGGTCAGATCCTGTGTCAACTGAGGAGGTGGGGGCCTCCATCACAGCTCCCTCCCTGCCCTGGACCACGTGCTTAGCTCATAGGATATATCTACTTTCTTGTTACTTGCCCCTGATGTGACCTCAGAAGTAATCAATTGCTACAGGACTGAGGGTCTTGGAGGTCCCAGATCACATTAGAAGGCCGGGAACACCCCTGGACAAGACTGGCCCTCATTTATCTGAGCCCCTGCAGCAGCCTGTGTTAGGAGAGGACTGGGCTTTAAAACTTACTGCTGACCCCAGATAGCAAACAGGTCGGAGATGCAGGTCCTGACCCAGTAGGTTGATTCTGCATGGCTAACAAGCACCAGGCACATGATCTGTGCTGCTGGGCTCTGAAACACAGCATGAGAGACGACAAAGGAGCGGGGGTTCAGGCATTTAAGCAGGGTTTTAAAGGGTATGGCATATGCTGGCAGCTAGGCTGGATGCTATCCCCAGTTCTGGGGTGAGGAAGCCCTTCTAGGGATGATGAAATATCAGTTGAACCCTCAAGACTGAGTGTGAGAAGGAGGGAGAAGTGTTGTCTTAATTACTTTTCTATTGCCATGACAAAACACCATGATCACGTAACTTAAAAAACTATTTATTTGGGACTTACAGTTAGAGTTCATGACCATTGATGCGGAGCAATAGCTGAGAGCTCACATCTTGATCCACAGGATGAGGCAGAAAGAGCTAACAGGGGACGGCCTGGCCTTTTGAAACCTCAAAGCCCACCTCCAGTGATACACTTTCTCCAACAAGGCCATACTACTAATTACTCCCAAGTAGTTCTACCAACTGGGAACCAAGCATTCAAATATACGCACTTATAGGGACCATTATCATCAAACCACCACAGGCATGTTCTCAGTATAGGGGGTTGTAGATACAGAGACCCAGAGGGAGCAGAAGTTCAAGGTACCGGGATGCAGCTGCAGGCTGCACCAGGGAGGGGGAGGGGAGAAGGTCAACCTTCGAGGAGCCTGTAGAACTGGAACCCAGGGCTCTCCAGCCACATCAGGGAAGAGTAGGGCACCACCAAGGGATAGGGAAGGACTTAGTTGGACTGGCTTTCATTTCACCCTGCCCACATCTCCACAAGAATGGAGGAAAGATGACCACCGGGTAGGTGTCCTGGTTAAGGATGATGACCACTGGGTAGGTGTCCTGGTTAAGGATGATGACCACTGGGTAGGTGTCCTGGTCAAGGATGATGACCACAAGGATGATGATGATTTCTGGAGCTCCAGAGAGAGGTGATAGTGAGAGACGTTCTTGACTCCTAAATGTGGACGAATGGAGACCTATTCATCATCCCTCTGAGCCTCTCCTGTGCCCTCCAGGTCCCCTGTTCTCATTTTCAACTTTGGTGGGATCCCTGGGTCCATAGCCAGCAGGCCTTTCTCACATCTAAACACATGCTTGCCTGCAGGCAAACCTACTGGAAGAGCATGACCTCCATGAAGATCACTCCCAGCTCCTGAGGGACTTTGGACAGTGGCTGCAGGCAGAAAACTCCAAGTTAGTTGGAATCATCGCAATGAGAACAGCCACAGCCAAGGACTTGAGGACCAGAAAGATGAAGCTGCAGGTTTGTTCCAAGGAATGATCCCTAAAGGGGTCCATGCCACCAGAAGTTCCTCAATGAAGGAGTTCATGCTTAATAGTCATTTGTAAGCCATCGTGAGTCTATATAATAATTTTAAATTGTTTTGGTTCTGATATTTTAGAACTAACTTTTCTTTGCATCTGTCCATCCATTCATTCATTTATCCATCTGTGCATCTATGCATGCATCCATCTATCCATCAATGATCCATTTATCCATTTATCCATGTATCCATCCATCCATCCATCAATGCATCCATCCATCCATGCATGCATGCATGCATGCATGCATCCATCCATCCATCCATCAATGATCCATTTATGCATGTATCATCTATCCATCCATGCTTCCATCCATGCATCTATCTATCTATCCATGCATGCATGCATGCATCTATCCATCCATCCATGCATCTATCCATGCATGTACCCATCCATCCATCCATCCATCCATCCATCCATCCATCCATCCATCCATGCATGATCCATTTATGCATGTATCCATGCATCCACCTATCTGTCCATCCATGCATCTATCTATCCATCCATGCATGCATCAATCATCCATTTATGCATGTATCCATACATCCCACTTTATATTTCTCTATTTGAAAAATATCACCACTGATCACTTGACTCCAGTATCAGTTAGCTGCCACTGTGCCATGGACCACCACAACAGCGAGTTGCTTAAAACAATAGCTATTGTTTAATTCGTGACTTTGACACTTGGTGATTTGAGCTCAGCCTGGTTTCTGCCAATTCTGGGGCTCAAGACACATATTCTGGACAATCTTATCTTTTGTCAGATATGGAACAACTAGGTAGCTCTGGTGCAGGGCTGGAAGTTGGTGGAGACAAACATGACGTGGACCACGCGTGTCTCATTCTCATGTGGGACAGCCCAGACCACTCAATGCCTAGAATAGGAACTTGCATGCTAGTGTCACATGGATTCTTCTGTCTTCTGCTGCACAAAGAAAGTCAACAGGCTAGCTCAGATTCAAGGGATGAGAAAGTGACTCTGCCCCTTGATGTAAAGTCAAAGGTGTTGCAGGCAGGGGAGAGGGAATCACATGCTTGTATTTGGTCTACCACTACTCCCTCCTCCATGCCATCTTGTTAGTCTTGGTCTGTTTCTATTGCTAAAATGAAATACTCCAGACTGAATAATTCATAACCAACAAGAATTTCACCACTCCAAAGGCTGGAAAGTCCAAGTATCAGAACCTAGCAAGGTTTCCTTCTTGTGTCATCATATGGCCAAAAGATGGAGGAGGCACAAAGAGGCAAAGGGATCTAAAAAAGGCCTTTTTGTGACAGTATTAGTCCCATCCTTGAGGGTCATTAATCCCACCCTTGGGCCAGGTCATCTCTCAAAGGTCCCATGTCCCAATACTGTCCACATGGATCTGGGAAGGGACAATCATTCAACCCATAGCAGTCATCAAACCCTTCTCAAGTCCATTTCCTGGATGTTTCTGTTCCCTCTGCATTTTCTGTTCACGTGATCACAGCAGCAGCTTCCTCCCTGCTCTCCTTTCTGGTGGAGCGTCACCCAGGTCATGGCTCCTTCTGCAGGCAGCCATGACCCAACAGAATCACTAATCTGACCTCGACCCCCTGATGAAAGCATTTTATTACGGAGTTCAAACCTACGTCATTGTCCAAGACCTCCCTAATCAAGCCCACTCTTCCTCTCCTCTCTTTTATTTATATGACATCTCAGTGATAGTTTAGGGTCCAATTTTCTTCTTATTTATCCTGCTTGGCAATCATTGTGACTGCATTTTAGATGTGGGGCCTTTATGGAAATAATCTGACGAGATCTCTTAAAATATCACCTTTGCCTTGATGTATTTTTCTCACATCATTGAAATCCACATTTTTTTCCTTCCCACCTGTATATTTTGTCTGTTTCTTTTGCATATTTTTTGCCCTTGACTCAGAGTGTTGAATTCTGAATATTTTTTTTCTAACTCAACTTCTACTTGACTAATTCTCTTCCTGGCTGTGTCTCATTTGCTACTACATATGTCTATTAAGATCTTAACTTTGATTGTCATGGTGATCAGTTTTAGAACTTCTATTTGGTTCCCTTCAGTCTGGTTGGTTACATTCTCTGGCTTCCATCATATCCTTGATGAAATGTTTAAGCTTGTCTTTTAATTCTTTGAACTATAACCCACCATAATCACACTGCCTAATAATTCTGATACCTCCAGGCATTTAGGAATATTTCTGTCACATATTTCTGCTTCTCATTCTTGGTGTCATGTATTATTGTGTGGTTACTTTTTGTCCTGAACAAAATATACATAAAACTAATTTGGGAGTTAGGATAATTTCTTCCTCCAGAGAGAATTTTTTTTGCTATTTCTGAGAAGTGGGGACTTTATGATTCTGGGGCCACTGAGTCCAAGTTCAAGTCTTGTAGTTCCTTGGACCACTAAGATGATCTGGAGCTAGGCTGTGAGTAAGCACGTTCAAGGCCCAGATTCACTAATGGCTCCCTTTACTCCGAGAATAAGCATGCAGGCATCTCATCTACAAAGGGAATGACAGGCCCCTTCCTCTGCAGAGCCCAGGCTTTGACTCTTACCACCTTAACCTTGGGAGGCTGCAGAAACATAGATTGGTTCAAAGCTGGTATCATTCCCTCTAGGTTGGCAAAAATCCTAAGAGCAAAAGGAGGTCTGAAGAGGCCTTGCTTCTCTGTGTTCTTGTCCATCCCCAGAGCTTCTGTGGTGGCTTGGTTTTCTTTGCAGTGCTGGGGATAGAACCCAGGGTCTCAGACATGCTAGCCATGTGCTCTGCCATGGAGATGCACTTCCACCCCCTTGAGTTTTGTCCTGACTAGCCCCCTCCCCTATTCGTTAGTCCATTGATGGCTTTGAACATTGTGCTATATTCTCAGTGCATGGCTCATCCTGCTGATGGAGCTGAACATCACCAGCAAGTCTTCCCACCCAACCACCCCCAACTCAGATCTGTTTCCCACCCTCCACTTCGGTCATATCAACAATGAATTCTTACCCAGCATGCACCATGGTAGGTCCTGAGCAGCTTAGCCAGGATCCAAACCTGGGGCTGAAGCCTAGACTCCAGCCTGTAGACCTCTCATCCACTCCACATCACACCACCACTCAGGACTTCTGGGAAGAGGAAGTGTCATCCTACGGGAGAGCTGTGGTCTACTTAGATAGAAAAAGTCTACCCAACTTAACATCAACTCTGCCGGCCTCAGAAATACCAACAGAGTGGCATGCTCCATGATGACCACTTTGTGATGGTGACCACTCGTGGTCCTGGAATGTCAATGTTAAAAGTAAACACTGTGGTGTGTTCTCTAAGATTCTGGATTCATAGATGAAGGCTGGAAAGATGGCTCAGAGGTTAAGAGAACTTGCTGCTCTCATAGACAACCTGGGTTCAGTTCCCAGCATCCACATTGTGGCTCACAACCATCCATTACCCCAGTTCCAAGGGATCTTATGCCCTCTTCAGATCTCTGCAGGCACCACGCATACTCATGATGCACATATATACACACAGGCAAAACATGCATACACATAAAATAAATACTTCTAAGACAAAACATGCATACACATAAAATAAATACTTCTAAGACCAATTTTTGAAAGAATATTTGTTTTATGTGTATGAGTGTTTTACATGCATGTATGTCTGTGCATCACATGGGTGCCTGGTACCCTTGGAGGGCAGAAGAGAGCATCAGATCCCTCGAGACTAAAGTTAAAAATAGTCATGAGTCAACATTTGGGTGCTAAGAATTGGACCCAGGTCCCCTGCAAGAGCAACTATTACTCTTAATCATCAAGCCATCTCTCCAGCCCTAAAAATACTTCTTCAAAAACTTGCTTGGATGAGAGTCTCATGTTACTGGTCCTGTGCACATCTCCCAGCATGCCTCAGGTAGCACTTGATTGGCATGTTCTTACCAGCCAGGTGGGGTTCTTGGGCCTCTGGGTAGCTGTGGCATGATGCTGTCTTTCTCTCAGGAGCTGGAGGCCCGAATTCCAGAAGGCCAGCATCTCTTTGAGAACCTGCTCCGTCTCAGGCCAGCAAGGGACCCCTCCAATGAACTGGAAGATCTGCGCTATCGTTGGATGCTGTACAAGTCCAAACTCAAGGACTCTGGCCACCTGCTGGTAGGTGCTGGGGGTAAAGGTTGGGGGTTCCAGGAGGCAACCATGGCTTGGGGAGACAGAGCTGAACCTATTTAGTTCATTCCAGTACATCCATATACCAGGCCAATGGGACTGCTCAGAGGAAGAGAGGGACACTCTCAGGTCTTAGGCACATGAGTTATGTCATATCATTTGTCCATCTTACCTCCCAGTGAGGCTGGAGTCCTGTGAATAGTGTATACAGATCTCTTACTTCCACCATGTCAGAGTTTTATGTGCATTTCCCATTTGGGCCTAGAGCCACCTTCTGCTGGAGTATCTGTACCCCATTCTCCAGAGGGAATAGCTAAGTCCCACCCCTGACCCCAATGCTAGAAGCTCGGGTCATAGTTCTTCACCAGCAGAGGCAAAATTCTGTTACATCTCTGTGGTGTGGCACTGCCATAGGTTTGCATGAGTTGGATGCCAGCAGTCCTGAGACTCAGCCCTCCCTTCCTCTGACCTTGACCTAGCACTTTTATCTCCTGGATTTCCTGCCTCCTACACAAACCATGGATAATGATAGCCTTTGTTAAATGCTGTGGTCTCCTAACACGCCCATCCAGGAGAGGGGTCTCCTTCCCTCTAGACTGTTGACAGCAACGTGAGACAAAGAAGTTAAGTTTCCTAGGCCCAGGAAGGAATAGGTGAGAAGGCCTCCTAGAGCCCCCCTTTCAGGCCTCAGAGCCCAGAAGCCAGAGCTTGGGGCACACCAGGCTTTTCCGGCACCACAACTGGCAGTTTGGCCACTAGGTGTCAGCCCAGTCCAAGCCAGCTAGGCCACGTGTCCCCAGCCCTGGCCAAGGCCATCCAGACAGTGTGCCACCTGGACCTGAAGTGTGTTAAAAAGCTCATTAAATGGAATCCCCTGCTGGCGCAGGGCTGTCCAGATGACCAGAAATTTTAACGAAATACTCCCCTGACAAAATGAATATTCTGTTACGGGTTCTGCTGGGGTTTAAGTTTTACGCGCCTAGTTGATTTTTGCCCCATTTCTTCCCCTTCCCTAAAATAACAGACGCAGAGTTCTCCAGGGGAGCTGACTGCATTCCAAAAGGTACATGTCTGCCATCTGCTCGACATAGCTAGAGGGCAGAGAATGTTCAAGGCTAGAAGGCCTGTGATTCTGGGGCAGGGTGTCTGGATTTTCTAGAATGTTCCATGAGATCCGAAGAGAACCAACTTTGGGTTGTAATGGGCTGGGCCCTGAGGTATGTGTTCTCAGGAAGCCCTAGGCTCAAGGAGGGATTGACAAGTGTGTATAGATTAGCCTTGATCTACACACAGTGCAGGAGGACCCCTAGATTTGTCGTCCAGACCCAGAACACACTGGAGAGTGACTGGATACTGCTTTGATTACTGTGCCAGCAGGTGTAAATCAGGACCGACCCAGGAGCCTGGACTATTCTGGGCAAATTGGATCATGTGGCCTCTTCGGCCCTAGGGGACACGTTAGAAAGGGTGGTGGAGTCCTTTGCTCTACCAGGCACGTTTCCACTGGTGCCCACTGAGACTCTGGCTCTTCCCATGCTCACCACAGCTGAAGTGAGAATGGTACCAGTCACTCTAGGTGGCTCCCCCCCACCACTGCTTGGGCTCTGTGTGCCAGGACTGGTTCTTAGGGGGTCTCAGTTCCATTGCCAGTGCTGTGACCAAATATCCAACAGATAGAAACTTGAGAAGGGGTTTGCTTTGGCTCAGGGTTTCAGAGCGTGCAGCCACGGTCTTTAGGACTCTGTGCTTGGGTAGTATGTCATTGCATTGAGAGCCTGTGGCAGAGGATGTCGGTCCACTTCCTGACCAACCAGGGAGAGAGGGAGAGGAAAAGTGAGAGATCGGAGGGAGGGCATGGGGGGAGGAGGAAGGGGGGGAGGGCAGAGGGATAAATTGGGGACTACGACCTGGTATAACCTTCAGCCAGCAGCTAGGCCCCAACTCCCATAGGCTCCACAACCTCCCCTTGTTAGGAACCACCAGCAGTTAAAACCACAAGCCTGTGGGAATATTTCCAGTTCAGGCCAGGACACTTGTGGCTAGAGCATCTCATTGTACCCTGGCACTGACACCAAGGAGCAGTCTTAGCTCAGCTCTAAGCCTGAGGGGAAAATGGAGTGAAGAGCCCATGTGTCCACCAGGCATGTGACTGCTGATGGCATCGGCCCTCATGTCTCAACACCCATGCTTTAACCCTTTGCAGGGTGCCTTGGAAGAATCCCTGGGGCCTTTCTCCCCATTCCTGTCCCTTGCTGTCCCCAGTGATGCCCTTGATTTCTTGCCAAACATTGACCGTAGTGACACGAACCCCAGCACACTCTGGTTAAAGAACCCGGTGTCACTTCAGATCTCATTCCCCAGAGTCTAAATCCCAGGTGCGGGCACCCTGGATCCATTCCCGGCCTCTGGCAACTTCGGGAGACTGAGTGACTTGTGGATCAAGAAGGGCTTATTGTGGACCAAGGCTGCGCCCGGGGCCCTTCACCAACCAGCTTTGTGGCCTTGGAAAAATCACCCTGCCTGGGGGTTCCTTTCCCATGTGTGAAATGAAAACATCAATATTGGCTTAATTTACTCCGCGAATTAATTTTGAAGACTGTGTGAACCAGAACATACCGAGGCAGACGTGTCTTACCCAGGATTCCCCTCTAGTTCAGAATGATGTGAACCTCAGGGTCTAGGAAGGGGTGTCTGGAAAGGGCAGGTGACCCGGACTGCCTGGCCTGGTGGCCCCTGGTGGAAGACAGAAGTCCCAAGACCAGTGTTCAACCTGCCTATAGTTGCTGTACTTTAAGACCCTCCATGGTTGGGAGTCCCCATCCATGCAGCCCAGGCTAGAGTCGATCAGAGGTGTCCAACCTTTTGACACTGAGACGTACCATGCAAAGAGTTTTTTCTTAAAAAAAAAATACCCCCCCAAACCCTCACAATGTTTTAAGTAAGTTTATAGTTTTGTGTTGGACCACATTCCTAGCTGTCCTGGGGTGCATGTGACATGTGGGCCATAGGCTGTACACCTCTGTCAGGCAGATTCTAAGTGGTAGCTACGACCAGATCCCTGGAACAGTCATGGTCCCCACTGACTGTCTCTCCCTTTAGTCATTCATTTATTTTGTCGTCCCTGAGTCAGTGATAACTTAGTGACACACGCTGTTTAATATGCTCCAAACCCATCATCCAACAAAAGAGTGGCGGTGTGCCATCCTAGAGCGTGTGCACCTGGCTGGGTGCAGAGCGGCAGGAACATCTGTTTGGAGCTGGGGCCTGGCTGTCTCTGTGTCAGAGGGCTCTGAAGGGCAGCAGCCGTGAGAGCTCATGGCCCCGATGGTCACCAAATAGCCCTGTTTAGCTACAGCTAGGAGATGTCAGCCATTGTACCACTGGGTATACAAGCTAGAAGGTTCTATGTGCTTATCCGTGCCATGTTTCAAACAAGTAGGCATATAAAAGGCTGACTTCAATTCTGGCTTCCTTTTAAGCCAACGAACCTCAGCTTCCTATGAAGAAGGAAGCCATTCATGGCGGGCGGCTTGATATTCAGAGACAATTAGGAGAGACAATTAGGATGCCCTGTGAACCCAGATGGATGCACCCAGCCCCGAGATCCACTGGTCTGGATAGTTCATGAATCTGTGTTTCTGACACATTCCCAGGTGTTGTTCACACTTCTAGTTCAGGGACCACACTTTGAGAACCAATGTTTTATGCTCTGAATTCAAATCCAGGCTCAGTCACTGGTGTGTGTGACATTTGTCAAATTACTCGACCATGATCTTCCAGTGAAGGAAAGGAGTCCACTGAACTAAAGGCAGGGAAAGTTTCCTTCCTACCGACTGGCACATAGTAGGCTCTCATTGCCGTGTGTGTGTGTGTGTGTGTGTGTGTGTGTGTGTGTGTGCCTCAGATGCCTATAGACACTGTTCCTGCTTCTTCTTCTTCCAAGAGCAGAAAGAGGAGTGATGCACCAGTCTTGTGTTAGTCAGTTCTAGGTTACTATTACAAAATGCTTGAGGAAATCAGCTTATAAAGAGGGAAGGGTTATTCGGCTCACAGGTTTTATAGAGTTTCCCCATCCATGATCACTTGTCACTGTTGCTTTGGGCCTTTAGTGAAGTAGTACGTCATGGTGGGAACATGAGGTAGAACAAAACTACCCACCTCATGGCCAGGAAGCAAAGGAAGAGGAAGAGGAGAAGACCACGGTCTGTTCCGCTGTCCTCTTCAAGGACACACCCCCTAATGGCCTAAGGACCTTCCAGTAGGTCCTTTTATTTTATCATTATATTTATTTTATGTGTATGAGTGTCTGCCTGCATGTGTGTCTGTGCACTACATGCGTGCAGTGCCTTTAGAGGCCAGAAGAGGGCTGTAGCATGAATCTTAAAGGGTCTTATTAATGAAATCAAACATGGAGCCAGGTATTGGGGTGAATGCTGGAACATCAGAGAAGCAGAACAAGCCACAGCTTCCTCACCTCGCCATTTCCTCAGGTGATCCTGTTTCCTCAGACTGGATGCCTCTCAGCTGAACTGTGCTGCTCAAAAGCCTAAAAGCTTAACCAGCTATAGTTCCTGGTCCTCATGCCTTAAATACCTTTCTGCCTCCTGCCATTACTTCCTGGGATTAAAGGGGTGAGTCACCATGCTTGGCTGTTTCCAGTGTGGCCTTGAACTCACAGAGATCCAGGCAGATCTCTGCCTCTGGAATGCTAGGATTAAAGGCGTGTGCTACCACTGCCTAACCTCTATGTTTAATATTGTGGCTGTTCTGTTCTCTGACCCCAGATAGGTTTATTAGAGTGCACAATATTTTGGGGAACACAATACCACCACAGAGGGCATCAGATCCCCTGGAACTGGAGTTACAGTTGTAAGCAGCCGTGTGGGTGCTAGGAATTGAACCTAGGTCCTCTGCAAGAGCAGACACTGTTCTTAGCAGCGGAGCCATTTGCAGCCCCACTTCTTAAGGATTCCATTCCTCCAAATACTGTAGCCGGAGGATCAGTTCTGTAACCCACGAGTCCTGTGGGACACTCAAGACCCAAATTCACAGTTGTTTTTTACCCAAATTATGTTGTTTTTTACCTGGCTAGGTATGTGCAAATTTGATGGGGCTCCACACACATGTGCACACATACATGCACATGTGCCTAAACTCACATGGGCACACACATACACACATATGCACATGCATACTTGTGCACATACACACACGTGCACGCACATACACATGACACACACACATACGCAGAGGCCAGCCAGGCAGAACAGGAGTACCTTCTGCAAACGCTGTAATCTCACCAACTTAAAAAACATTCTATATATTATGTTCAGTCCACAGGGAAGAAAGACACCCACTGTCGAGCTGATGATTTATGTGTGGCTGGTTCTCCACACTTCCTCTACTCCCTCCAGGCCTCAAGTCATCCAAGGCTCCAGCTACGTCAGCAGCTTCAGCCTGTTTGTTTGCATAAACAGAATAATTAAGATTTATTAAATTTGTACTGCCAGCGTGGTAGGCAGCTCGGTGCCCGTGGACGCTTGCCTGCAGCGCTCAGACACAGGAATCGTAGTTGCCTTTTGAATGGCAGCTGGGCCATGAGTCACCTCAAGGCCTGATGTGGCCTGGGACATGTCGCTGCCCTCCCTGAAAACAGTCTTTTCACTGGAGCCCTGAGCTGACTGGCCCTGCTGTTCTCCAGTTTGCAAGGGCCAGGCTCTCTTGGTACACTGGGCACCGCACAGTGGGACTCTCGGCACACAGGCCCAAGTGTAGTGCCACCTGGGAGTGGCATGGGTTTACCTGATTGTATTCCCAAAGTTTTTTTTTTGTTTTTTGCTTTCTATAATTAACATTTTTCCCTTTTATTTTACATACCAACCACAGCTTCTCCTCCCTCCTTTCCTCCCGTTCCCTCCCTTCGCAAGGTTTTAAGATTCATAATTTTTGTTTTACATTTTCACTTCTCTGGAATTTAGATTTCTGTTCCAATCTAGTCCTCCCAGGGAGCACTCATGATTACGTCCACCCTCTACCAGGAAAACTTCACCTGGGATTCTTGGAGGTCAAAATCTCTGCTGGTGATTACATTTTGTTCTGGTTTTCTTTAGGCTACACTGGGGATACCCACTTAGCCTATCTATTTGCGGGAGGCCCTGCCTATGGCTCAAGTTCCCAAGAAATGGCTTTTCCCCCTCTCCCTTCAACCAAATGTGGAATGTTCTGGCCCCTCTTTCAATGAGGTCATTCTCCTTGCTCTCTGCATCCCCACTGAAGCACAGACCCTCCGTGTGCACGCAGCTTTATGTGCACAGCCCCTCCGTGTGCACGCAGCTTTATGTGCACAGCCCCTCCGTGTGCACGCAGCTTTATGTGCACAGCCCCTCCGTGTGCACGCAGCTTTATGTG